>OW240922.1:127920656-127933256 GCA_933207985.1 Pelobates cultripes | reverse complement strand
TGGCAATCAGCCCATGTCGGGTTATGTGTCTGAACTGTCGAGGTGAACAGATCGGTCATAGCTTGTGGTTTCTCAGTGTACGAGGAATTGTGGGTCTTCCAATTCAAGAGATCGGTAGTCGTGAACGGGACATATACGAAGACTGGGTCAGCGTGTGCCATTTGACCTGCGGCATCGATATAGGCTGACCCAGGATTCAGACGAAGAGGCATCTGATAATGTTTTAATTGTTGGGTACCGGTCAGTTGTCGGGTTAGTATGGGGCTACGTGGAGGGGCGTCAGTTAAAGATTCCGGTCGAGAGGTAATAGGGCATGAGGATGTGGGAACTTGATTTTGGGAAAAGTTAGTGAATAGTATACTCCGAGCCGAGCTAGAAGAAGCTTGACCGGAAGTTTGAAGTGGCGCCAAATCAGGATATTCAGATCTAATGGGGGTTGGTCCTGGTTCCAGAAGGGGAGTTTTAATACGAGGGGGGGTGGATTCTGTACTGGAGGAGGAAGCGGAAGTGGATGGGGGCAATAGGGGAAGGGGTGCAGAACTTCCTGCATTCGCGTCACTTCCTCTTAAAGGAAAGTAAGGAGGCGGCAAAGGGATCTCGGACTCAGGGGGCGTGTCCAAAATGGGCCTAACACCAGTCCGAGTGGACAAACAAGTCCTGGCCACCATGAGGCGACATTGCTCCTCGTGGCATATCCGGATCCATTTTGGCGAGTCGTTTACGGCCTGCCTCCAACAATCAATGTATGGAAACTATCCGTAAAGTTCAGGCCTACCTGACACAGCCACGTGTACACGCTGTACCAGGGTTGGATCCAAACTGCCACGCGGCGGCCATGCCGCAACCAAAATAGGCCACTCCCTAGTACACAAAGTGACCAAACGTACAGGAGACATTTTAACCCCAAAATCACATGTTTTGAATCCCTTTTTAAAATTCTTTACCATACAACCTAAGGGATCCGAAGTCGTTGACTCTGACGCGCCCATACTTATCAATGGAACGTCGTTGACAACGAATACTATGCACGCGTTCTTATTCAACAGTCACACCCGTTTCCTCTGGCAACAGCACCACGTGGTACAGTTACCGAGTGAAACGTACACAATAACACAATAATCACTCAGGGAATTCCCGTACACACACAGCTGTTACACCAGTCACTAAATAATCAATATTATGCCCTTTGGCGAAACTATACAGTCACCCACGCTATAATTCTCTATATATGAATTACCCGTCTATAACACACCCCAGTAACATCGTCTTTTACTAGTATCGGTTACAGTACGGTTAGCATAGGTCAAAGCACAATTTAAGGTCACAATACAATTATTAGTGGTTACGGTGTTAAACATGCAATAGACGACAATGATTAGTACTTATATACAGTGTCAGTAAATATACAGGGTTATGGTACCGTGCACTATGATACAGCAACACACTATTAACACTCTCGCTAGACGGCTGAGCTCGCGCTATCTAACAAGATATACACTTTACTAACAATCTTTAACACATTTACAATCCCAACTAAACTATTGGCCAGTACCTTGAATGGACTACCTAAAACTATATACACCCGTTTTGGTTAGCCACACTGCCCAAGCACCACATATAGCGAACTAGAGGGCGGAATTTACAAAATTGCCCTTCTAGTCTATTTACTCTATCAAAAGTCTAGTGGGTTCCAAATTTACATGCCTTCCCACTTAGCCAAGATAGGTTGAGAGCTAGCGAACCGAATTTACACAGGCGCCGCTTAGTCTCCCGGTCCCTCCGACCTAGCGAACGTAATATACACCCTAGAACGCTAGTCTAGACAAGACACCGGTGTCCGGCTAGGGCTATTTACACAGGACCCCGCCTGACTAACCAGATCAAACGGTCTTACTAAAGAGCGTTCGATCGAGCGGTGCGCCTTCGCTCCTTCCCTCCGACAGAGGGGGCAGATTCCATACACAGATTTAAACCCCTTTTGGGCCTACCGCACAATCGGTATACCCCTAGTGGGTCTGCCGTCTAAAACAGCAGTTGTCTTACCTCCTCGTTCCTGAACCTGAGTTCACACTCATCGACGGGGACACCCCAGCACTTCTTACGTAGAGGCCGATGATCTCCTGGACAACAGACCAGTGGCGCCGAGACGAAGGGAGGTCCACGCAGAAGTTCAGGGGTGCAGCCGTAGAGAACGTGGGCAAAGATAGACCGTCTCACGCCTCTGCCTCTCAGCTACCGTTGAACGATGAGATTCCCGGCCAATGCACCAAATGTTACCGGAGAAACTGACGGAAGCAAAGCACAGAGAGATGGACACAGGTTTCTTCAGGAAGGAAGAGATTCTTTATTGGATCACCGATCGGGACTCAGAGGGACTAATGTCACCAAAAATACAGCAAGTTCTGAGCCCTGAACAATAGTGCAGGCTTCCTATATAGGCACATAACTCCTCCCATATTAAGCTCCACCCGCACATTCTCTTGACCAATCATTACAAATAAGAATTAACTTCCTGCTTGACCGCATGGCTTGTCCAGCACAATGGAGGAGGGGAATACTACATCCTGTATTCTTGCACATGCTCCGTACACTACTGATCGTATCTTGCCTCGTGCAACCAACTGATCGATACGTCAGCATATGCACGTACACATGCCACGTGGTAATCTCGGCCCACTAAATTTATTTTTACCGAGATTCCACCACAAGAATTCTAAATAAGTAGTAAAATTGGACTAACCACTAAACTGCACTGCAGTCCGAGCCAGCTTTAGAAGTGGCTCCACTGATGTGAGTGAGACTAACAGAATTTTACAAGTGTCTTATTCATAACGTTATTACCCTATGTTTTCTGTTTAATTTCAGATATTTACTACATTTTGAGTAATATTTCAATCTGAGTGCTCTCACCAGTCTTTCTGTTCTTCATAATATGACTTACTGAACAGCGATTGTGTAGAAGAATTTCCCTAATCTAATTACTGCTTTCCAGCATTACCTATTTCTCCTGTAACATCTGCCCACTGCGGTTCCACCTTGCTCAAAGTAACATTTTGGAGGCAGTTTTTAAAAACTCTATTTTCTGTTTTTGGAGTATGTCTTATTTTTTTGCATATTAATATTTAAATTTATCATTTTTTCAGTTTATTGCAGTGTCAATGTATAGACTGAATTAGGAGTAAGAATTTCATTGTGCTAAAATAAACCTTGCATGGAGCTCTGCTTCCGATGGCACCGTGGGAGTTTAGCCGATACTATTAAAAACATTTTGATGCAATTTTTGCAGCTGACAGCCAGGGTCATCGTATCCCTTGTGATCTTTCTAGATTTGAAGTTTTCTGCTGCCTCTATACTATGAAAATATTAATCATGTATATATTTTTTTTACCTAAGTCTAACGATGTATTAAAAATGTGTACGATGTATGAGAGATCTGCTCTTTGTTTACATCAAAGCGTTATTTAACCGACCACTCCAGACACACACAGCACTAAAAGTGTACAAGTCAGCAAAAACCATTGAGACTGGAGCTTGGCTTTACCAAAGATATTGGGTTTCTCTTTGCTTTTGTCTGTTCTCAGGGCTCTTTTATTCTTTGTTTTTCTTGTAATACATAGTGTTATGTCTGCAGTTGGTCCTATTTGTGACAATATGTAAAAGCACAGATTTTCAGAAGAAATTGGAACTTGTATAATTGTCAGAGTCCTAGGCAGGTATTGCTTGGCTACCCCCCCCTCCTGTCTTCTCGGCTTCTCATTGAGCTGTACTACAGCTCATTCAGAACCATAGGAAAGCTGTGATTGCGTGATGAGAAGCCTCTGATTGGAGTATTTCCTGGCAAAGACTGAGTCATTCATGTTTTAAGTGGGGTATATCTACTAAATGGTCATGTTAGTGTCCCCTTAATTTTTTTTTTTTTCAATCCTTAACCTGTAAATCAACGCATACACCAACCTTGGCCAAGCTAGGGCATGTGCATCGACCTCCTACACTCCCAGCCGCCACAAACGCAGCCATGAGGAAGATGATGAAATGAGTCCTTGCAAGGAGCAGAATACAGGTAGCTTGAACATTCTTCAACAAATCCGACACAATCTCTTCATGAAACATGGTCTGGGATGTGGTTTTAAACCAAAACAAAAACCTAAAACAGTGTAATTTAAAAATGTAGTAATAGAGGTTGTATAGAATAACTCCTTCCCTGGTATCTGTATATATGTGCATCATACTCCAGAGATTCACAGCATGTCTTTCATGTAAAAATGACTTGTGCATGTGGGATGTTGCATTAAGTGTATACAGGGTTGGCAAATGCGTGCATCGCCTAAGGCTGCAATCTGGAGCCACCTGTACGTAAAGTCACGGTATGCAAGTTGGGAAATGTTTTATGTTCTAAGCTGCTTTGAGGGAGGTTCTCTTCTGTTGGTCAACTTTATTTTACATTTAAACTATTCCTTCGGTATATCATCACTCTAATATTCAGTTTTGGAGAATATGGGGCTGATAAGCTAAAGATGTACGATTTTAGATTCTGATATATTATAAAGCTCCTAGCTATGGTCTAAGGTTGATCGTTAAGTATATGTCAGTAAGAAAATAAGCAGGATCTATGGTAATCTTAATGCACCTAGAACAGTAAATAGCCACCGGACGCTTTCACTCATTAAAATATGTAATACTTTCATTTAAATATCTGTATGATAAATGTGGGTGCAGTATCACTGGTGTCAGAAAGATAGCGCTACACATTGTCTCCTAGGTTTACTGTTTATGGTTCTTGCTGATTAAATACAATGGGCACCGTGTGTGCAAATTGTCAAATTCACTTTAGCACAGCTGTCAAAGTGGTAAAGGAGGGAAAAGCTCGATTTTTCAACACTCAACTGTTTGACTAATTGAATATAAAGAACAGAGTATTTAAAAAAAAAATATATATATATATTTTTTATTCTGACCTAAAGGAATTTGTATAAAATCCTGCGCAACTCTTTATTGCTGTATATTCTCCAGGATTCAGATACAACTGGCATTGTTAAATGTGACTGTTTTTAGCTGTTTTATATTTTCTTGCTTTGTACAGAGATTGAGTCTCACATAGCATAGTGATGATAGGAGTCGTAGTTCAAATCTTTTCATCTGCTTTTTGTGGATTTGGAAACCAAATTGAATTTATTCTTTGTGCAGAGATGCCGGGTCATTCTATTATGTAGTGTGTGTCTCAGTACCTTGTATTTTCACTGTAATTTGTAGTGTGTGTCTCTCATATTTTCACTGTAATTTGATTTCTCTGCTACTTTAGGTGATCACAGATGTGGGGAACCTAAGAGATTAGAAACTGAATCTCACTCTGCACCATCCAGCTGCACCCCTCCAATTGACCTTAATTTCCCCCTTCCTGGGGAGAAAGGGCCAGCCTGCCTAGTAAAGGTAGCCACCTTCTCTACCTTACTGATTACAATCTGATATTGATTGACACTGCAGGCTGTATATTTATACAATATCAATGGTAGTATGGTGCAGGATTGTAGCCAATTGTTTTGATTCCTAGTAGGTAGCCTCTCTTTCATACCACTAGATGTCAGTATTACCATCGAATGTTTTTACAGTGATCAATCTTGTAACCCAACCTGCTATGGAATGTTTCAAAGAAAGAAAAACCTGTTGCAAACTCCTTTAGTAAAGGAAACATTGTATTCAAATGCGTTCAATAATGTATGTGGAAGTGGGCAGCATTTGTATCTCTGGTGTTCAGGATGCAATTCATGACACTGGTGATGTACATGGTTTTAAGACGGGTAGTGTCACTCTCCTCCAGTTGTCATATGGGGAGGGGGATCTTTAAAAATAAATAAATTACAAAGTCACCACAAGTGACGGCGCCGCTTTTAATAACAAAGAAACTGCTTCCCATCATCTGCAAATTTTTTATTTTATTATTTTTATAGAATCTTTCTACCTTTCATGGATTCCTCTTGTTTCTGTGACAGGTTTATGAGACTTGGAACAGCTTTAAAGTAAATGATATTATTGAAGTGTACGGTGTGCTCTCAGTGGATCCTCTTCTAAGTACCATAAGCGATGATTGGTAAGTCGCCATTGCATTCTCTAGCACCATTCTCATAGCTGTAATTATGAGCTCCATGACACAATGGGCATTAAAGGACCACTATAGTGCCAGGAAAACATACTAGTTTTCCTGGCACTATAGTGCCCTGAGGGTGCCCCCACCCTCAGGGACCCCCTCCCGCCGGGCTGGATGGAAAGGAAGGGGTTACTTACCTCTTTCTCCAGCGCCGGGCAGGGAGCTCTCCTCCTCCAGGAGCCGCGCGTGCATTCAGCCGTCAATAGGAAAGCATTCACAATGCTTTCCTATGGACGCTGGCGTCTCCTCACTGTGAAAATCCCAGTAAGAAGCGCGGAAGCCCTAACTGAGATAGTGTGTGTGTGTATATATATATGTGTGTGTGTATATATTAGAAAGCTCCTGCACTCCAACCTAACAATAATAAAAAAAAAATGACCCGGTGCTCTGGTAGCTCCATAGTATAAAATAACAAAAAATACCGGCACTCCAAGGATTTTCAAAATATATTTTTCTTTATTCTGAGAAATACATCATCAATGTTTCAGCTCCCCTAAGGAGCTTTCATCAGGACACTCCAGTGGTCTGGGTGCCTATAGTGGTCCTTTAATGCATTTCAAAGTTGTGTCAAATCTGTCTGTCATAAAATAATAAAAAATTATAATAATAATAATAATTTATATATCTTCTAATTGTTTGCTGTAAACTGGCATTCATCAAGGCAGTAGTAGATGGTGGAGTCTGACTGTGAGTGTGCTCTCAGAAACCATCCAAGATCTAATTTGTTATCCAGTGCATATTGTTGGGGGAACATGCAAATTTGATTGGTAATTTAGGACTGGTTCCAATACCTCTCCAGCCAGGCCAAACAGATTAGAAAATGTGCCCAAATCTATATCTTCTATTCTGTTTAGTTGGTAAAACCCACACTGCTCGCAGTAATTTGTGGCCAGTTTGAAACAGGATGGATGAGTGACCTGCTAGCATTGAATTCCCAATGGCCTGGAAGTACAGATATAACGTTGTGTTTCCATGCTTTTCCCACACAGGGACTCTGCCTCTGCTCTGGTTGATCCCGCAGATGCTATGAACACTGTGGAGGAGCAGCGAGTACACAGCCCCCCTGCCTCACTGGTTCCCCGAATTCATGCTATTGTCATACACAAGTTGGAGCATAACAACCCCCTGATGCCAGTGAGCATTCAGGACTCTGCCGAAGGCAAACTCTGTAAGTGTCTCACTCAAGCTTTTCTAGCGACAGTCTCCTTCAGTGATGTCTTCCTGGCTGACTGGGAGGACTACTTGTTCAGATTTACATTTGTGCCTTTTTAATATGTATAGGTTCTTGTGGATTTGTTCCAATAGAAACTAGACATGTTGATCTTGATTTATGCATCGTGCCAGAACTGAAAACATTGGAGTTTTAGTAACTGACGGAATCCTTTACTTTTTTTTTTAATTGCAGTTGTTTCCAGCTTCATGTCGGAGGTGTCGGCTGTACGTGGTGAGCTGCATGGCTTCCTGACACATGCCTTTCTCGGGGACAGTCTGACTGCGGAATTCCTCATATTGCACCTCATCTCCACTGTGTAAGCCCTCGGATACATTGTAACAGACCCCCAACTTTCGTTATCTGGAGTGAGACTCTTTTTCCACACTTCCTTTTTATATATTTTCTTTTTTTGGAAATGTCTCCTGCCCCATTTCCCACCCAGAAATTAGCTGGTTGGCAAAGTACCAGAACAGCTGATTACTGTTACTAATAAAAGGGTGCTTTTAGGTGTTGATCTGTGGCATTTGGAGATGCTTGTGTTAAATACTCTCCTGCGGTCTGAGATTATTTATTTTTTATATATATATATATATATATATATATATATATATATAATTTTTTATTTTTTTTTAACAGCTACGCACGGCGTGATGTGCTTCCATTGGGAAAATTCACACTTAACCTCAGCGGCTGCCCCAGAAATGGCACCTTTACATCATTTATCTACCAGATTCTGCAGCAGCTGGTACCAGCGGTAAGTCTCACTGCAATGAGTGTTCCTTTCACATGGCAGGAAATGTGTAAAAATTGCCACATTCTCTGAAGTTAAATATTAAAGGACCAGGCACCCAGACCACTTCCACTTAATGAAGTGGTCTGGGTGCCAGGTCCAGCTAGGGTTAACCTTTTTTTTTTTTAATAAACATAGCAATTTCAGAAAACCTGCTATGTTTTATAAATGGGTTAATCCAGCCGCTAGAGGGCTTCCGCGCTTCTCACTGTGATTTTCACAGTGAGAAGACACCAGCATCCATAGGAAAAGCTTTCCTATGGACTGGCTGAATGCGCGCGTGGCTCTTGCTGCGCATTCAGCCGAAGGGGAGGAGGAGAGCTCCCCGCCCGGCGCTGGAGAAAGTGAGTTTAACCCCTTCCTCTCCATCCAGCTCGGCGGGAGGGGGACCCTGAGGGTGGGGGCACCCTCAGGGCACTATAGTGCCAGGAAAACTAGTATGTTTTCCTGGCACTATAATGGTCCTTTAAACCTTTTTATATTCAGTAAATATGATATATAAATATTTTATTTAAAACCCAGCAAGAACCTGATCTTCGAATTTGACTGCTGGTGAGAGAGCATTCCCTTTGACAGCAGCCCCGCAATCTGCATTGAAGTTGTATTGCTAGTATTGAACTGTTCGTCCCCAGCCACCTGCAGGAGACGTCTCACCATCACAGTAAACAGGAGTGGACAGCTGGTGGTGAAAAAAATAGTGCAGTAATAGGAGAGGCGGTTAATAGTGAATATCCATCAAGAAGTCAGAGGGCACCCAATAATAGGAGAGGCGGTTAAAAGTGAATATCCCTCAGGAAGTCAGAGGGCACCCAGTAATAGGAGAGGCGGTTAATAGTGAATATCCCTCAGGAAGTCAGAGGACACCCAGTAATAGGAGAGGCGGTTAATAGTGAATATCCCTCAGGGAGTCAGAGGGCACCCAGTAATAGGAGAGGCGGTTAATAGTGAATATCCCTCAGGGAGTCAGAGGGCACCCAGTAATAGGAGAGGCGGTTAATAGTGACCTTCCATCAGAAAGGTTTTTTTTTTTCCTCTTCCACATTCAGTATTTTATAGATCGTGTTTACTTCATATATGGTTTAGACAAGCATGATCGTTTTAACACCAACTTCTCTAAGATCTGTCCTGAAAGCACGTTGATAGTAGTTTATTACTGCAAAAGTTTTAACCAGACCGTGGGTGCAGAATTTAAGGAATGTCTGGGCACAGGGGAGTATCGCAGGTAATGAGGCCAAATAACCTGTATCCTGGTCTGTGTATTGGTAAAAAGTGGAGAAAAGCTTGATTAGTGATTTTGCAAGTGACCCCCCCTGATCTGCTTTTTCTTGTTTTAGAAACCTTTCATTTCAGTAGATGTTTACTGCAAACCTGCCTTTTCCTTTGCAGTCATACTACCTTCCGATGACCATAGAAAACATGAATACTCTGCGCTTTACCCCTCGTAAAGATTACACAGCAAACCGGCTGGTGAGCGGCCTACTGCAGCTCTCCTCCCATACCAACCTGATGGTGGATGAGACAGTGCTGGAGCAGGGACAGCTTGACACAGCAGGTGAGACAGGACTTGGTGCTATAGAGTTGTCACCACATTCAGCAGAATCTTCTGGTGACCTCAACCATTCTTTTTGCTGAACTTCCATTCTGGCTGCCAGTGCATGCTTGGATATATAGTAAACAGTAGCTGTCTGTCCCTATTTTACAGAATATTACAGAAGTACATAATGTGCACTATTCCAGGAGACATTTCACTGGGTTAAATAACATGGGTTGCCAAACACTTGCAAAGTGCATTTTACCCCCCCCCCCCCCAACCCCTACATGGGGTCTTCCATACAATAATTCAGGGCTTTTCCTCCCACGATCCTCTAAAAAAAAAAATATACAATATTCTAAAACACCCCAAAAATAAATTTTAATAACTTCAGTACCCCACAAAAGTAATATCACCGAATAGCTTGGATCTGAGCGCACACTTTGCTAAAATATCACTCAGATCCCTTTGGTTTCTTTACCTTAGAGCCACTACATGAGCGCAGTGGGTGTGGCTCAAGGGATGTGACCAGAGAGCAGTAGGAAATGGAAACCGGCAAATCAGGCATGTTTGTTGTGACTTCAAGACTAAATGCAAGCCTTTTTGGGGGAGGTGTGTGAGTACATGAGGGCTACCCCATTTAGACATAAACAGTGTTATGGTGTAAAGGCAAAAAAAGTGTTTATACACAAGGTAGAGGCATGAGAACCTTCTCCCATTGCGTCTCTTATCTGCGGGAGGTGTCACGGCAAGGGTACATAATTCATAGTTGCACTTTAGAATATTGCCATGTAATTTGTGTAGTGCAAATATGAACTGTCTGCCTGGTAGAGGTGGTATTGTCAATGTCAAAGGGGGTTAAATTGATTGTATGGTAGATCTAATTAAACATGCCTAAATATGATAAAATGTCATCTAAATGTTTGACAATGAACTGTTTTAGGGTCATAAGGCTTCCTATTTAAAGTTCTGTAATGGTGAATAATTTATTGTTCGTGCTCTCATGTGGCCGTCTCGGAGCTTGTTTAACCCCCTAAGGACAGAGCTTCAGAAGCTTGTCTTTCACTTACTAATAGCATTTTTTTCATTTTTTGCTGTTTGCGTTCAACTGCAATTTGCATTTTACTAATTTATTGCACCGACACGCATTATATTGTATATAATATATATTGTATTTTTTTTTAAAGGACAGAAAGGGCTTTAATTTGATGGTGTGTGTGTATGATAGAGAGATAGATATAGTTATATAGATAGATATATTAATCTCTCTATCATCATTTATTATAAAAAAAATTAGAATTTATTTTTTTTACAGTTTTTGCAATAATATTGTGTGCATAATTAGTACAGGTTAAGGAAAGTAATTAAAAATTAATTTAGTTCTGATTTACAGAATATGTGTCTGGGATTTTAAGTATTTTTTTGGTAGTTACAGGTCACAAAGCACAAGGAGTAAAATGAACTTTTAATGCGGAGCGATTTTTAGAATTTGGTATGTTTGTCTTGTAAGCTTAATAGCCATAAAAGAAAACAAAATTGCCACACAAAGTATATATTTATATAAAGTAGACATCACGGGCTATTTGCCTAAGGTTGTTTTGACACTTTCTACGCAGCCATTTCACCGCCAACCTCTGCTAAATATTGGAGTAAAATTGTGGGTTTTTTTTTTTTTTTTGCACACAAACTTATAACAAATTCTCATGTGTATTTTGTAAAGTTGGTGTGTGCTATTCCTATACAAAGTTTTATTTTGTGTTCAGTTACTTCTGCTGAGTAAAATGACACCCCATTGTATGTCTTTGGCACTATTTCGTGAAGCTACAGTGCCATCTAGGAGGCCTGTTCTTTTCAGTATTCACAGTAGAATTTTGAGAGATGGATTTAATGAGCCTTAGCTTCCATTTGGGGTATTATAACAGTTTGACTGTTTAAAAAAACAAACAAAAACACAAAGGCCTACCATTTTTAAAAGTAGACACTCCACGGTATCTCATAAGGTGCATATTGTGCCTTAACATGCCCCCATTTTTTCACCAACATATGTTAAAGTATGTGATTAAAAAATAATTTTGTGCGTTTTTTTTTTTTATATATGGATTGCATTTTTGCTGGGCATTTTGTATATTTTACATGTGCCACTAAGTTCAAACACCCCATATTATGCTCGGCTAAGTCTTCTGAGTAAAGACACCCCCAATGAATGTCTTTGGCACTATTTCATGAAGCTACAGTGCCATATAGGAGACCAAGCTATATCAGTTTTTACCGAACTTTAAATTTTGACGCTGGGCCTATGTGCAATTTCCGAAGTTTAAATTCAAACTACCCCACAAAGGCATACCATTTCTTAAAGTAGACACCCCAGGGTATTTCAAAAGGTATATTTTGAACCTTAGCGTGGGATCATTTTTCCGCTAGCTTGTACCAAGTGTAGTGGTAAGTGGTTTTTTTTTTTTTTTTTGACACAGTGAGTTTGCACAGTATATTTTGCAAACCTTATGTGTGCTACAACTGTATAATACTTCATATGTTGCTCAGCTATGTTGGCGGAGTACAGCAATACCCCCGTATGTACCTTTGCCAGGTATATGTGGATGTTGAAGGGGCGCATTTGAGACGCAGCCAATCAGTTTTTTTTTTTTCTAACTTTGACGTTTTTCGCTCTGTCCATGTTCCAATTTGGAGTAGTTTAGACGGTTGGTTATTGAAACTTCCCCACAAACGCATACTATTAAAGAACACCCTGGGGTAATTCAAAAGGCATATTTTGAGCCTTCGCGTGGGATCGTTTTTTCTCTAGTTTGTTCCAGATGTAGTGGTAATGAGCGTTTTTAAATGTATTATTTTACTTTTAAAAACTAGTTTTCAAACTTTTGTTTTGCTTAACTTTTTTTTTTTTTTTTAAACTTTCCTAAACTTTC
>OW240922.1:127797026-127920556 GCA_933207985.1 Pelobates cultripes | reverse complement strand
GTGTGTGGGGTGGGTGTGGTGAGTGTGTGTGGGGGTGTGGGGAGTGGTGTGTGTGTGTGTGGAGTGAATGGAGGGCGGGGACGGCAACACTCTGATGGCCACGGGACGGGATTTACACAGGAACTGCGTGTGGTGTGAATGGAGCGTGTGTGTAAGTGGAGGGTGTGGGTGGGGCGGCAACACTCTGATGGCCACGGGACGGGATTTACACGGGAGCTGCGAGGAAGGTAAGAGCGAGCTACCTGCGGGCCCTCCCAGGACCGCTAGGATTGTCATGGGCCCAGTGGTCCTGGTACGCAATATCGGCATCTCTATATGCCGATACGATATTGCCGAAAATACCGAATATCGGCCGATCGATCCCTAATAGGTAACCTCCATTCTTCCATGATCCTCTGTCAGCCTTCAGTGTAGTACACAAGCCAGTAGAAGACCATGTTCAGATACGTTGCAGGCCCATGTTTCAGACACCATGACAGATCTGGTGTAGTCCAGGAATATCTTGGGGAGACTGCTCCTTGCTGGATGTATGTAATTGGCATTATTCAGTATGACCGCTCTATGCCCAGTGTAATGCCAGCCTCTTGACTTGGTCTCCTGGAGTCATGTGGAATGGCTGGCTTTATGGCTTGGCTTTTGATGGACCTTTTTCTGTCTCTCTCACTCATTAGGAGTGCACAATGTGACCGCTCTGGGCAACCTGATCACTTGGCAGAAGGTGGATTATGACTTCAGTTACCATCAGATGGAATTCCCTTGCAATATTAATGTCCTTGTCACTTCTGAGGGCAGATCACTTCTCCCGGTAAGTAAAGCTCTTGGCTGTAACTGTGGCTTGTGATCTCTGCTGCATCCTAACTGTCTTCATGGACTGCGCTCATCACATTTTCTTTGTGATGCTCCCTCTAAAGTAGGTTTGGATTCTCAAACTGTGATAAAGAGAAATCTGTGGTATGTGTGTGCTTTTTTGTTGCTTATGAACACTTTGAAATTTTGAACCCAAACAGATTTCTCTTTTTATATAAAGAATTGCAGAAATCCCTTGCTGTCAGATCTTCTCAATTTCCTTGGCTCCACGGATAGACTTTACCCCCCAAGTCACTGTGAGCCTGTGACTGCATTCCTGGTAATTTCCTTGGCACAGATTGAAAGTGTGAGGGAAAAGGGGAGGCTTGCAAAGGCTGCAGCAAAGTGACCTGCAACTTTTGCAAGCTGTTTTAACTATATCCCCAATAAATTGTAGATTATGCTAACATAGTGTACCTATAATCTTATTTTTAATGACGGGAGGTATTTTGCATAACTTTCTTTGACTTGTGCTGCTGGTGGCATAAGTAATCAATAAACTTTTTAACCCCTTAAGGACCAAACAGGAATCATGACATGTCACACGTCATGTATCTTTAACCCCTTAAGGACCAAACTTCAGGAATAAAAGGGAATCATGACATGTCACACATGTCATGTGTCGTTAAGGGGTTAAACCAATCAGTAACCGGTATCCCATCCATATATAAAGCCCTGACACATGACTTCCTCTTTCTTTGATGCGAAAAAACAGTCTCGAACAACGTCAGGGAACATAACCAAAGTCCTAAATAACATGGAAAACGCAAACTTCATCCGTAACGAGATAAATTCCAGCTTGTCCGACATAGAATCCGCTAGTGAAGATCACACTGAAAAGAACAAACAAGTGATAGGTGACGGAAATACTGATATCCACATTAATCGAAATGATCGACCTTCCCTGAAAAGGCGAGATAAGAAATTCAACACCGTGGTGATAGGTGCTGTAAAGGGATCAAAATCCCTTCCCATACACCAGTGGCTCCAGGTATTCCATGCTGATATGTAATTCTGTAGAGTACCTGTGGTGTCCATGAGTCCCACAATAGGTCTCTAGCTGGCTGTGATAGTTTCTTGACGGTCCAGGTTCCCCTGAAAGACTCCAGGCCACTAACTTCAGATGCTCCTGCAGGATCAGTGGATGCGGTTCCCCTTTCTGGTCTGTCAGACGAAGGGGAAACGATGGGAGGAGAAGAGGGCGATCCTGAGCTAGGGCTAACCAGTCCGGGAACCAGGCTTGACTCCTCCACAACGGTGTGATGATCATCATTGAGGTCTTGGTTACTTTGAGACAATGGAGTACCTTCGCTAACATTGAGAATGGTGGGAACGCATACGCTCCCCTAGGAGGCCATGGTTGCAGAAATGCGTCTATCGCCTTGCACTGTGGATCCGGGGGCCAGCTGTAGTACCTAGTTGGTAGTTGCGTGTTCGTCCGGGATGGAAAAGATCTATGATTAACTGGCCTCTGTGTGCTCTCACCATTGAGAATACTGAGGTGTCCAGATGCCAGCCGCTGCCATCCTGCCAGTCACGGGAGAACCAGTCTGCCGTGAGGTTGTTGATCCCCCGTTAGGTATTCCGCCTTGATCGTAAAGTTGCAGGAAGGCATAAGTGGCCCTTGTGACCGTGCTCCGCCCAAGCAGTTTATGTATTGAACCGCGGAGATATTGTCCATGCGTAGGAGAATGCCGCAATCGGACTTGTTCTTGGCTAGACTGCGGATCGCAAAAGGATCCTGCGATCCGTTCCAGACAGTTGATATGGAGACCTGATTCCTCCTCCGACCATGGGCCTCCCACAGAAGCATGAGTGCAATGGGCTCCCCGGCCCCAGAGATTCATGTCCGATTCTATGATGAAATCCGGATTCGTACTGAATATGGCCCTGTTGTTCCAGACTTTCATGTGAAGGAGCCACCAATGAAGTTCTGTCCATACCTCTGTTGAGATCGGTACCCAATGGTTGTATGTGTCCGGTTCTTAGGTAGTGGGCTTTCAGCCGTTGCATGGTAATGAAGCGGTCCCGGAAAAATCGATTGGATGGAGACGAGAACAGTCAGACTAGCCTTGCTAGTAGGTGGAGAGGTATGGTGCCTTTCCGGAGTACCCGTTGAATCGCCTTCCGAATCGCCGCTATCTTTGATGCGGAGAGGTGTAAACCGCGGAATTGAATCACTCGGGACGGGGACAGAGCTGACTTCTCTTTGTTCATTACGAAATCCAATAATTCCAGGAATCTTATTATAAACCTAGTTTGTGACTGTAGTTTGGAACTGGACTTGCAAGAAATGAACAAGTCGTCCAGGTATATAAGACCGCAGATACCCAGTGTGCTCAAACGTGCCATGACCAGCATCAGAAGCTTCGTGAAACACCACGGGGCCAAGCTCTGGCCGAACGGTAGACATGTGAACTGGCAAGGTCGGTCTTCCCAGGTGAAGGAAGGCAGGAGCGACTTACGTGCACCATGGGGACCTATTGGTTCATGTCAGTCAAATTCAACTGTGTGAACCAGTCGTGTTTGAGGAGGAGATGGATACCTTCCATCTTGAAGTGTCGGTGTGCCACAAAGCCATTGAGTTGGTGGAAGTAGATGACTGGACGATAGTCTCCCGTCTTCATTCTGACAACAAACCATATTGCTGAAATAGCCTTAATCGTCTGTAGTGAACTCCACAGCTCCTTTGGCGAACAGTACTTGAATCTCCTTGTCTCGGAACGATATGCGGACTTTCGTTGCCCGCAGTGTTGACCATTTGACCTGCACCGGAGTACTGGCGCATTCTATTACGTACCCCTTTATCATTTAGAGGACCCAGGCGTCCTGGAAACAATTTTTAACAGGGCCAGTTTGCGTCATTCCACGCACCTGGCCGCATTCGTGTTGTCCAATGTGCATATTGTCCGTTTCACCCATTCCCTCACACCATCAGCCTTCAAAGGTGTGCCTTGGGCGAGGGTTAGGTCCGCACAATAGAATATTTCTCCCGGGACCAATCATAATCAGCAGTTAGTCTTGAACCGCTTTAAGCCAGTTTCCTATGTGGTATCTAACTCCGGGGTGAGGGCAATCTTGTCCAGTAGTAGGGGTGTGGGCATTCGGTCCTGAGCTTGGCCTGGACTTCCTTGTCCATATGATTCCTCAGCCAGAAGCCGATAAACTGTGCCAGGTGATCTGGCAAACTCCATTCAGGGGACCTCGGGTGATGTATTGTGCATGGGTCTAACATGGAAGTGCCCAGTGTATCAAGGAAAACTCCGTCCTCAACCTGCCGGTAGCAGCTCCGCACCGACCTTTCCTGCCAGGACGACCTACACGTTCTCTGCCTTGTGTGCAGTCCATGTCCTCTTGAGGAAAATCCTGCCATTCTTCCCCCCTCTAAGGGGAGGCTCCTCTGCCCTCCATTCGTCCATGATCTCCATAGAAAGGGGAGACATGGAGTCTCCGTCTCGTGGGAATGGAGCCTGTTGTGCGAAATGGTCTGGGCTCTCTGACGACTTTGCTTAAGAGGGGCCTTCTCTTCTCGGGGGAAGACCTAATGTTATCAGTGCATCCAATTTCCAGTAGTGGTGGGGCTACCCTGCCCACCATGTCAGGTGGGGTTTGTACCAGCATCTTGGCAAGAGCTTATTCCACTGACGCCATCACGGCGGCATTAGTCATTGACCGAAAGTCGGCACAAGGTGATTGAAGGGAGTCTGACATGTTGGAGTTAAACTTTCAGTCTGTGGAAGACAGAATAGTAGTCAGGTACAGTAATACGCTTGTTGCTACCCAGTGGGTCTCCACGTACACTGGGGGTCACCCAGATGTCAATCAGTACCACTAGTATATTCCGAGGAGTGGTCTGAGGGAGTCACCCTCAATAAGACCAGGCTGAGCGGTCAGTAAAGTCGGGGCACAGCCCATGTATGGGAGGTGTAGAAGCCTCAGTATGCAATCCAAGGGGGTCACCCCTATGTGTACTGTGGAGGTTTGTCAACACTGTGAGCCCTCTTTCCAACATTGGTAAGGAGGTGTACGATCACCCCAGTTGTAGCATGGAGGTGCCGTAATACATAAACTTATAGCGACCTGTGGTCTGTGCATACAGTGGTAGAGCGTACTCTGTGGGTATAAACCCTAGCACGGTGCAGGGGGTCACCCTGTCTGTAAGGGGGGTCATCACTGAATATGTATGCCACTTTAGGACTGGTGCCAGACTCGCTTGGGGGTCACCCAGCATAGGGGGTCACTCCTGTAATATATTCAATCATATGCACCCACACGTATCATGAGCAATGATGCCCAAATGGAGAAGGGGTTATATCCTTATAAGGGTCACTCAAGGGAGTGTAGGAGTGAACTGGCCCTTTAATGAAAAAAGACATAGAATGTATGTGACACATCTACAGTTGCAACAAAAAGTATGTGAACCCTTTGGAATGATATGGATTTCTGCACAAATTGGTTATAAAATGTGATCTGATCATCATCTAAGTCACAACAATAGACCATCACAGTCTGCTTAAACTAATAACACACAAAGAATTAAATGTTGCTATGTTTATATTAAACACACTGTGTAAACATTCACAGTGCAGGTGGAAAAAGTATGTGAACCCCTAGACTGACATCTCCAAGAGCCAACAGGAGTCCAATCAATGAGATGAGATTGGAGGTGTTGGTTACAGCTGTCCTGCCCTATAAAAAACGCACACCAGTTCTGGGTTTGCTTTTCACAAGAAGCATTGCCTGATGTAAATGATGCCTCGCACAAAAGAGCTCTCACAAGACCTACGATTAAGAATTGTTGACTTGCATAAAGCTGGAAAGGGTTATAAAAGTATCTCCAAAAGCCTTGCTGTTCATCAGTCCACGGTAAGACAAATTGTCTTTAACCCCTTAAGAACACATGACATGTGTGACAGGTCATGATTCCCTTTTATTCCAGAAGTTTGGTCCTTAAGGGGTTAAATGGAGAAAGTTCAGCACTGCTGCTACTCTACCTAGGAGTGGCCGTCCTGTAAAGATGACTGCAAGAGCACAGTGCAGACTGCTCAATGAGGTGAAGAAGAATCCTAGAGTGTCAGCTAAAGACTTACAAAAGTCACTGGCAGATGCGAACATCCCTGTTAGCGAACCTACAATACGTAAAACACTAAACAAGAATGGATTTCATGGGAGGATACCACAGAGGAAGCCACTGCTGTCCAAACAACATTGTTGCATGTTTACAGTTTGCACATGAGCACCTGGATGTTCCACAGCAGTACTGGCAAAATATTCTGTGGACAGATGAAACCAAAGTTGAGTTGTTTGGAAGAAACACTGTGTGGCGAAAAAAAGGCACAGCACACCATCAAAACCTCATCCCAACTGTGAAGTATGGTGGTGGGGGCATAATGGTTTGGGGCTGCGTCAGGGCCTGGACGAATTGCTATCATCGAAGGAAAAATGAATTCCCAAGTTTATCAAGACATTTTGCAGGAGAACTTAAGGTCATCTGTCTACCAGCTGAAGCTCAACACAAGATGGGTGTTGCAACAGGACAATGACCCAAAGCATAGAAGTAAATAAACAACAGAATGGCTTAAACAGAAAAAAATACACCTTCTGAAGTGGCCCAGTCAGAGTCCTGACCTCAACCCGATTGAGATGCTGTGGCATGACCTCAAGATAGCGATTCACACCCAGACATCCCAAGAATATTGCTGAACTGAAACAGTTCTGTAAAGAGGAATGGTCAAGAATTACTCCTGACTGTTTATTAATTATAGAGTTTATTTACTTTTGCATTTAAAGATCTTCAGTTTGCTACATTTAGTGTATCTCCCCCCTTTTTGGTCAATTTGCTACTATTTATGGCAATTTTGCCACATACATGGTGGGATTAGATACTAGTCTATTACCAGCAAGACATTAGGGACTCCTTCCCCCAAATCTCCTACAGCTGTTTAGGCAGTTTGTTTAACATTTATATTGCTGGCTATTTAGACTGCAGGCTTTGTTCCTGCAATGTTGCAAACATATTTTGGTAGATCTTTTGCACATATATTCTTTGTGCACTTGATATACTCTTTGTTCCAATTATAGAGTTTATTTACTTTTGCATTTAAAGATCTTCAGTTTGCTACATTTAGTGTATCTCCCCCCTTTTTGGTCAATTTGCTACTATTTATGGCAATTTTGCCACATACATACTTATAGCATTTCTTCTGACCATATTACTATTATTTTTGGACTAGTCGATTCTATCTAATTAGATCCTAATTTTATTACTTGTTTGTTTAGTATCTGTGTGTTTCTCCCCCAAGAGGGATTAATAAAGAGTTTTTCGTTTTTTGCTCTCTGCGCTCCACTTTTATATTTATAATTGCAGAGTAGCTTTCTTCATATAAGGATACAAGGTCTTTTTGGGAGGCAGATTGTTTATAATCTGCAACCCATTAGTCCTATTTTCTCTTTACTCCTGACTGTTGTGCATGTCTGATCTGCAACTACAGGAAGTTTGGTTGAAGTTATTGCTGCCAAAGGAGGTTCAACCAGTTATTAAATCCAAGGGTTCACATACTCTTTCCACCTTCACTGTGAATGTTTACATGGTGTGTTCAATAAAAACATGGCAACATTTCATTCTTTGTGTGTAATTAGTTTAAGCAGACTGATTGTCTATTGTTGTGACTTAGATGATCAGATCACATTTTATGGCCAATTTGTGCAGAAATCCATATCATTCCAAAGGGTTCACATACTTTTTCTTGCAACTGTATATCCACATGTGCACACTCAGGAACAAACCGCAATAAATCCATATATTTACTGTGGGAATCACGAACTGGCGAAACCAAGATGGCCACCGAGAATCTTGTGGTATTGCGAGAAGCAAGATGGCCGCCGTAAACATGCCGCACGGCCTGCGGGTAAACGCTGCGATTCGCGCACGTGACAGCAAGGGAAACTGGGTCAGCAAGGAGATGTAAACATTAATCAAGGGTAAAACAGGGGAAAGGGAAACAGGGGGATAAAAACAAACAATATGTTCCAATAAAGTATAATTTCTACATCAATGAATAAAAAAGTTTGGCGCAAATTACTCTGACCTGTACATTGGCTGGAGCAGCAAAGAAAGAGGAAGTCATGTGTCAGGCATCACATCCATATAAAGCACTGACGGTTACTGATTGGTTTAAAAGTTTATTGATTGACTTGTGCTGCTGGAGGCATAAGTAATGAAGGTTATGCAAAATATGAAGCCTCCTGTCATGTGATAAAATTAAATGCATGCATGATATATCTAATAAAGTGTTAACATGGAGTGTTTTTGTATTTTTGTCCTACCTTCACAGTCAGATTGCCAAGTCCTTCTGCAGCCACAAACTGCCCCATCCAACATAGAACAGTATGTGGCTGCTCTGCTTACAGCATCACTACCTTCCCTGCTCAACAAGTTCCGCATCTACCTGAGCCTACTGCAATTTCTGGATTACAGCATTTCGGAAGAGGTTACCAAGGTATTAAATTAAAGAAATTCAAAGCCGGGATACCAGGATGTCACTCCAGCTCACAGCATATGAGGGTACCACTGAGTGGATTTTAAAGGGACACTCCAAACATCTAAAGCACTTCATCCTGCTGTAATATGTGATAAGTGTTGTCTTTTTATTAAAAAAAAGTGCAGATTTCAATAATTGGCACTTTTCTAAATCAACCTTGTTACAACACCCTGGCTGTCAATCAGATAACTGATCCTGGTTTGGTTAGCTCAGTGGCGATAAACTCCAGAGGTAGCTTTTTGCCCAGAGCACCTGCCTTGCAAAGACTTCTCATTGAGCTGCATTGGGAGTCTGTGATTGGACGGCCACAGAAATTCTGGGTGGGATTAGAAGGATGGGCTTGCGAAGGCTGCAGATGAGATCAGCAGATTTTGGAAGCTTTGTTTAGATATACCCTCAATGAAGAAATGCACAATTAAATGCACGCATGTTTTCTTTTGGGTTTGTCAACTAAATCGTGATAGTATCTTCTATTTGGGAAGTGGAATGTCCCTATGACCTAAGCGCTATATAAATTATAAAATAAGTGTTCTGTAGTACTTAAACCCTTAACTTTATCCTGCGCCATGTAAGAGCACCTAATCAGTCTGTTGTACCCCATACCATGGATTTCACAATCTGTCAAAAGTACAAATCAAATCTGCAAAAAGGGTGATGGGAGATATAGTAATAACAAATAGCTAATGAAGTGGGGTGTGTAGTTATCTTGTATAAGATGGTCATACCTAAAGCAAATCCAGACCTTGTGTTTGCCAAAAGTAATAGTTTAGGACTGTAACTCTTGATTTGTGAGACTGGATCCATTGAACTTTTTAATACTCCAGTTCATGTAGCACACTGCCCTGATCACATGGTAAGTCTATTGAACAGTGATTGATTCTATCGCATACCTGTTACACTGACAGTCTCTCCATTTTGCAGGCCGTTGAAGATGACTTTGTGGAAATGCGCAAGAATGATCCACAGAGTATGAATGCTGATGATCTGCATCGGTTGTTGGTTGTAGCCAGGTCTGTATTCTTAATTCTTCCATACAAAACATTGCGATTGCTTACAGGCTTCCCCAAACTCCAGCCCTCCAGATGTTGCTGAACTACAACTCCCACGATCCTACGAATGAAATAGGCTGAGAATCATGGGAGTTGTAGTTCAGCAACATCTGGAGGGCCAGAGTTGGGGGCAGCCTGTGTTTAGGACAACCTCATTAACCCCTGAAAGACGGAGCCAAATGCACACATTGTGAACAAAACCTGGAATTTGCGCTATGTCTGTTCAACCGTCATTCACCTCTTTCATAATATGTGCCTTCACACTTATTATATATCATTTTATTCAGAGGAAACGGCTTTCATTTAACATTAAATATGTAGCTATGAAATGTAATATGAATAAAATATAAAAAAAGACGACTTTGTAATTTTTTTTAAATTTTAACTGTGAATGACATACGGTTTGCTTTTATTGCAATAAAATGCACATATGTATTCAGCGATGTCTCATGTGTAAAACAGTACCCCTCTCCCCCGTACAGGCTTTATGGTGTTTTGGGAAGTTACAGGGTCTAATATAGCGTGTTACACTTTTCAGTTTTTTTTTTTTTTCATATTTGAAATTCACCAGATTGGTTATGTTGCCTTTGAGACCGTATGGTAGCCCAGGAATGAGAATTACCCCCATGATGGCATACTGTTTGCAATAGTAGACAACCCAAGGTATTGCAAATGGGGTATGTCCAGTCTTTTAGTAGCCACTTGGTCACAAACACTGGCCAAAGTTAGTGTTAATATTTTGTGTGAAAAATGCAAAAAACTAATTTGAACGCTAATTTTGGCCAGTGTTTGTGACCAAGTGGCTAGTAAAGACTTGACATGCCCCATTTGGTTGTCTACTATTGCAAATGGTATGCCATCACGGGGGTAATCCTGGGCTACCATACGGTCTCAATGGTAACATAACCAACCTGGCGAATTTCAATGTTAACTGAAACGCAAGCCTTATATTTGACAATGTAACTTTTTGAAACCACCATAAAACCTGTACATGAGGGGTACTGTTATACTCGGGAGACTTTGCTGAACACAAATATTAGTGTTTCAAAACAGTAAAACCGATCACAACAATATCGTCTGTGTAAGTGCCATTTGTGTGTGAAAAAGACAAAACATTTCACTTTCACTGACTATATCATCGTTGTAATAAATTTTACTGTCTTGAAACACTAATATTTATGTTCAGTGAAGTCTTCCGAGTAAAACAGTACCCTCCATGTACAGGTTTTATGGTGTCTTGGAAAGTTACAGGGTTAAATACAGTGCTAGCAAATTAAATTCTCTGGACTTTCGGCCTGGGTTATCAGGCAGGTCCCCTGCAAATTGTAATTTAAAAAAAAAAAAGACCCAATTATGTAGAATTATATATATTATATTTTTTTTTCCAATTTTTATATAGGTGGGGATGTATACATGTTCTATCTCAAAATACAGTTAGAACGAAATTAAACACATGTATATAATTGTTTACATATTTTAGATATAAGTATATAATATTCTATGTGTATTTTGATATTAAAATACATGTACAAAAAATACAATATGTGCTGGCACTCAATTACATCTAGGTGCAGGTATTCGAGGTTAACCCCAAAAAACAACCTCCAAATAACAATCATAAAAAATATATTATGAATACCGCACTCTAATGGTAATAAAGATAAATAATACTTGTTGTTATTGCTGAGAAATTCATAATGTTTATTCTAAATAAATTTATCTAAAGTATGATGGTAGAAATGTTCATTTCATCCTGAGTACACCAATTATATACAAGGAATATATACAATATAAACAGTATATACAGAATTTTCCATGTGTTGGATAAAGTTCATCTAATGTGTATACACTTGATGATGATCCTTACAAGTCGAGAAAAAATTGAAAAAAATTAAAAATTTTAAAAAATGAAAAAAATCCCCAATCCAAAACCAAAAAGAGAAAAGGGGAAATAAGGAGAAAAAAGGAGAAAAAGAAAAAAAAAAAAAGAAAAAGAGAGAAAAAAACAATATGAGAGTCCTGGTAGTCCAAAATATAGTGCACTATATATAGCTATATGTGGATGGATCTCACCAATGTAGAAATCTTTTTCTTGGTGTACACAGTCAAAGTTGTAATCAGGTGATGATCTGAACGAAGGTGAAGGTAATGATTAATGTAGAAAACGGACAGTCACTCAATCAGCTCCCAGTAGGTGTGTGGTCAGAACGGCAAATCAATTTTTCTGCGAACGGACTTGCTCAGGCAATCTGATCTTTGGACGGGCTGCGCGCTCGGGACATATCTGTCCCTTCGACGGCCCCTGTGTTCAGATATGTCCCGAGCGCGCAGCCCGTCCAAAGATCAGATTGCCTGAGCAAGTCCGTTCGCAGAAAAATTGATTTGCCGTTCTGACCACGCACCTACTGGGAGCTGATTCAGACCACACACCTACTGGGAGCTGATGGAGTGACTGTCCGTTTTCTACATTAATCATTACCTTCAGCTTCGTTCAGATCATCACCTGATTACAACTTTGACTGTGTACACCAAGAAAAAGATTTCTACATTGGTGAGATCCATCCACATATAGCTATATATAGTGCACTATATTTTGGACTACCAGGGCTCTCATATTGTTTTTTTTCTTTCTTTTTTTCTTTCTTTTTATCCTTTTTTCTCCTTATTTCCCCTTTTCTCTTTTCGGTTTTGGATTGGGGATTTTTTTCATTTTTTACATTTTTTTTAATTTTTTTTCAATTTTTTCTCGACTTGTAAAGATCATCAAGTGTATACACATTAGATGAACTTTATCCAACACATGGAAAATTCTGTATATACTGTTTATATTGTATATATTCCTTGTATATAATTGGTGTACTCAGGATGAAATGAACATTTCTACCATCATACTTTATATAAATTTATTTAGAATAAACATTATGAATTTATCTCAGCAATAACAAGTATTATTTATCTTTATTACCATTAGAGTGCGGTATTCATAATATATTTTTTAAAATACATGTAGGCATATTTGTGTTTTTAACTTTATTTTTTTTTTACAGGCAGCAGAGGGAGTACTTGTCATTCCAGGCACTCCCCCTGCTGGCAATGCTGTGGACGGCTAAGCCGTCTATGTGATCGTGAGTTCCTCACAAGGACCTCGCGATCACATGGCCATGGGGATTCCCTGGCATGGCAGGTACGTCCCCTCCACCGCAATCGTCGGCGAGCGGGTAAGTACAAAGGACAGCAGGGACGTGCTATGCCGCCCGCTGGTGTTTAGAGCAAAGTCCCCAAGGATGGCATAGCACGCCCGCTGTCCTTAAGGGGTTAAGCAAATGCTTTCCTCCGGGTTTATTTGCGGACGGTGGATGTCCTCATGCAGAGTGTGAGGATGTTCAGTATCAGGCGCCCGAAAGTCCCTTAATGACCCAGAAGCACCTCTAGTGGCTTTCTCGTAGACAGCCACTAGAGGTGGTCAACTCTGCAATTATTGCAGTAACTTAGGAGTGCAGGGTTAAGGGGACAGAGACTCAGACCACTTCAATGTGCTGGCATGGTCTGGGGGCATATCATGTGCCTTTAATGAATGTAAATGTGGCCCTACGGCTGTCTCCTAATGGCACAGGGAATGAATCCACTAGATTTGGCTGAATGTGTGTAAATTTACAAAGCGGGAATTGCCTGTTTTTTCTGTCTGGTTTTTTTTTAGGCTAAACTGATTGACAGGATTGGGAAATCCTATACAGTTCATTTAGTTGGGCCTTGTTTTCAAGTGTGGTAAACTCTACCACCTAATTGTAATACAAGGTTTAAATGTTACTCTGTATGTGGCTGGTCTGATCTCTGTATTATTCAGTGAGTTAAACTGCAGCCTTTTGCTGATCTCTCTGGGAATGCTCACATCTAGCGGAGCACAGTCTGGATCTTGTCTGAGCTTTTACAGAATCTATTTGGATTATTTGTATCTTGTTTACTCTAGCCCGTGTCCTGCTGTAATGGCTGATAATCGGTTCTGTCTCCTACAGGTTGGTGTCGCTAAGCGTTGGTCTGACCACACTATCCCGAGACACGTGGCTCCGTGCAAAACAGCTGGAGCTGCAACGGAAAGCTCGACTTCAGGAAAAGACTTATCTGAATGGGAATGAGCTCTGAGTAGATGCTCTCCTTTTGTCAGCCCCTGACTATTTTGTAATAGTGAATCCTCCCTCCATAATACATTTTAGATGGGAGGGAAGGCTTAATTTTGTGGGTCCCCATTGCTCCGCTATAAACTGAGACAGATGGGCAAATGACTGAAACCAGACTCATTCTGAAAGAATTTTCTTTTAAACATTCAAAATACTAACCAGACCTTTATTTGCTGGACATATTTTTGATACAAAAAAAATAAATGTTTTGTTTATATTATACACTGCCTATTATTGCTTATGGTGGGCTTCACTTCCCCAGCCCTTCCCTCAGGGTCCTGCTGTCTGTAGTACAGTCCCTCAGAAGATGACGACAAACTGTATTACAGGAGTCAGATTAAAAAGTGGTTGCGGGGGGAGACTTGTTTTCAGGCTAGGAAAGAGAAATTCTTTTTCTGGAGCAGGTCTAAGTGGAGTATGTACATTATACAGAACAAAACTCAATGTAGTGAATTGGAAGAATCCCAACTCCATTACAGCTTGGTTTATGTAACCTAAATCTGGTGTTTAGTGATTAACTCCTACTGAGGATTATTCTCTAACGTTTGAAGGTCCCATTTTAGACAGATATAGCGGATTGAAATGTTTCCATTTTATTCACTACATTGGAAGAACTGCGGAGGGATCACAGTTCAGGATAAGCCAAAAAAACTCAATTCATCTTTTACCTCAAATGTAACTTTGGTTTTACATACCAGCTACATATTGCCAAAGCAAGTTGTTAAAGTTCGTTTCCCCCCCAGGGTAGATTGTCTTTATGTATTGTCTTTCCCTTCAGCACACAATGTGTGACATACCACTATTGCATGAGAACGTCCCCATAGGAAATCTGTGAAGCCATGCGTTGTGAGGTTTTAGCTGACGCTGGATGTTAAGTGTGAGGCAGTGCAGCGTCTTTTAGAAGGACCCGGAAACGCCACTCAAGGTGGAGTTAACCCTAAAGGGTTCTGAAAGGGAATTATTGCAGTTTCTCAATAACTGAAATGGTTCCAATTGAGGGTTAAGGGGACAGGAACATTGCACCCAAGCCACTTCAATGAGATGAAGTGGTCTGAGTGCCTATAGTGTCCCTTTAATGGCTCTCCCTTTTTTTTTTTTTTTTAAATAAAGCCTGGGGCAGACTTGTCAAATCCTTAGCAGACAATTGTAATATACCATTCGATCCATGTACAAGCCGCTTTTATCGCTCCACGAAGGCTCCTGTCAAGCTGAGAGGACCAACGGTTCATGATTTACAGGGTTATTCACTAAAGGGAGAATTCAGTGATTTTTCAAATGTAAGTAAAAAAAAAAAAAAAAGCTGAATTTGAAAAGCTATTTCAGTTTGACTGCTCTGGCCTTAAACACAAAATTATCTTTGAATCAGCACTTTGAATACCTGCAGTGTTTTTACTAAACGCCAAGGACACTAGAAGAGCCCAGAGTGATATAGCACTTCAAGTCCTACACAGGTTCTCCACTCACCATATTAACAATGATTGGCAATGTGCCACCTAGAGCAGGACCACTGAAAGGTGGGTGGAGAGGGGGACAAATAACACTTCATCGGTCTGGTGTGTACCAAACTAAATGCTGCTAAAGTGTTGCTCCTGGAACAGGGGTGCCAAAAAGATAGATCCCCAGATGACGTAGACCAATTCCCATAATGCTTTGTGTGCCTTTTAGAATGACAAAGCATCATGGAAGCTGTAGTTTTAAAATATCTGGGGATGTACCTCTTGGACTCCCCTGCTGTAGAAGAACACTTGCATTTGAACTCATCTCTGATGTTTATTTTTGAGACTTCTGTAGGGCTGCACTGTTCCTATGGAACTCCCTTCCTTGCTCAGTTACTCTCACCCAGTTTCTATTCCATCACAAAAATAATTTAAAACTCCCTTCTGAGTGAAAGCGCATCCATTAAACAGTTTATAGCTTTCCTTACCTGCACCTCTCCTGCAACTGTCAAACAACCCATTCAGCTCAGTGAAAACCTTTCGTGTCATGATATCCCTCCAGCATGTGAGCTCATTGAGCAGGGCTCTAACCCCTGGAGTTCCTGTCTCTCCAACTCATCTGGTTGTCCACCCATTGTACTGCACTATGGAATTTGGCGCTTTATAAATCACAAAAACATGGACTTTCAGGGTTGTTCACTAAGGTAAGAACTGAAAATATGCTCCAGGTCATTTTAAATTCCCAACCATTTGCATTTCAATTCATAGCCCTGCTTGGGTGGGCCTTCATAGAAAATATATATGTTTGTCTTGTTCTGCATGCTAAAGCTAGTTGTTCTCAGCCCCACTCATCATTGGTTTAAGCAGATAGTTGAATAACATTTTAAGTTATCAATAAAGACTATTTCTGCATACTTCCCTCCCCCCACATATTGTATTGATACCCACCCAAATGGTCTTGCTTGACCAATCCTCACCTCCTCTGTGCATCTCCATTCCATAGTTTTATTGCAGGCTTTTTTGACCCTATCCTCTCTCTTTTCACAGTCTGATTTTAAAAGCTCCCTACTGCAAACCAGGACATGGCTCAACCGTAGCACACCAAGCTGACCCGTTACCTCCAAAAATGCTCCAGAACTGCTGAACGCTGCTGGAGAAAGTCTCACTTTGCATCTGACTTCCTATACTATAAATTTATGCTGTGCTCCTACAGCCTGGCTCTTTCCACTGCAAAAGTAAATTACTTTAACACCCTCATAAGTACACTGTCCCCTCAACCCAAACACCTATTTCACACTTTTGATGCTCTTCTTTGCCCTTTTACTCCCCTCCTTCTACCACCTTGTCCTCAATCCACTCAGATCTGCTGTTAGCAGAGCTAATGGCAGCACTGTGCACAGCATCCTGTGATTCAGTATCTCCTCCCTCTGCATGCAGACACTGAACTTTCCTCATAGAGATTCATTGATTCAATTCATCTCTATGAGGAGATGCTGATTGGCCAGGGCTGTGTTTGAATCTTGCTGGCTCTGCCCCTGATCTGCCTCTTTGTCAGTCTCAGCCAATCCTATGGGGAGGCATTGTGATTGGATCAGGCTACCACTTCTGATGATGTCAGCAGACTGCTTGTTTTTATAAGTCTAACAGCATGCAGAGTTACAGCTTCATCCTTGAATACAGTAAGATTTTTACTATATTTATGGAGACATGAGGGGCTCAGGGGGGCTAGGTGGTGGTGTTAACGCTATAGGGTCAGGAATACAAGTTTGTGTTCCTGACCCTATAGTGTTCCTTTAAAATTCTGGTGCTTACTTACAAGTCCCTACATAATGCTGCTCCAAAGGAAAGAAGGTATTAGGTCGCACCAGAAAGTAAATGTAGCAAGATAAAACAGATAATACAACCGTAGATAAAAACTGAAATATCTTCATATAAAACATATGTAATGTGGTAAGTACTTACATATATCAGTACATACAGAGAGAAAAAGATACAGTCCTAAAATAAGCAGGGAATGGTCACATCCACTTGAGGGAAGGAAATAGTCCAAATGGAATTGGAGAAATGAGTGTAGCATCTTGTTCCAGGTACCAATATGCAAAAGAGAACAAAAGAAAAAATCCAATAGTGTAGACTGTATCTTCCGCTTTTTTGTGAGGATTCAAAGTGAAAAGGTATCACACTCGCCTATATTGGAGCTTGAACTAGCTCAGGTGTACTTCGCATTCAGTGGTATTGGTCCCCCACTGGTGGGATATAGATGTATGCACGTAACGAAGATCCTCGAGAGAGAAGAGGGTAACAGAATAGTGCTCACTGTATACATGTTGTAATTACGTAGAAATAAAATATATATAGAATACTCACATTTAAGTGAGCAGGATATACTGCTCACTTGTATGGCATAGGTGGTATAATCCCCACCTAGGATTCTTGAACGAAATGGTGAATATAGTGTTTTAGTTGTTTTATATTAAGATATTTCTGTTTTTATCTACGGTTGTATTATCTGTTTTATCTTGTTACTCACTTTCTGGCACAACCTAATACCTTCTTTCCTTTAGATTTCCCCTTTTTTTGACGTACTGTTAGGGAACGTCTTTATTTTAGGTTGCTGCCTATATTCATACTCTACACTATTCCATTGAGACACTAAGCGCTGAATCCACTACCATTTACATAATGCTGCTCCAACCTTCCTATCCTCCCTAATACACAAGTATGTCCCATTGAGGCCCCTACGCTCTGCCAAAGACCTACGTATATCCTCTGTCCGGACTCCCACCTTTAACGCTCGCCTCCAGGACTTTTCCAGGGCTGCACCTCTTCTGTGGAACTCCCTTCCCTTCTCCGTAAGAATTTCACCCAGTCTCCACTCATTCAAAAAAAATCATTGAAAACTCACTTCAAGAAAGCATATCAATTAAAGGGTTAGGTTTTCATCCCCCACCCTCCATGACTCCTCTCCTGCAACTGTTACAAATTACCTACTAAGCCCTCAGTGAATACTTTTCTAACAGCCTACTTCGTAGCCCTACTTTTACCCCGTATGTCACTATACACCACTCCCTCTAGAATGTAAGCTCATTGAGCAGGGCCCTCCACCTCTCTGTTCCTGTACATCCAGTTTTCTGGTTACAATTACGTCTTTTAGTCCACCCATTGTACAGTGCTACGGAATCTGATAGCGCTATATAAATATAATAAATGAGGAAGACCCCTCTTCTTTCACTTAAAGGAATTCTACAGGCCGAGGAACACACATGCATTCCTGATCCTGTAGTGTTTAAAATCACCATCCACCCCCACCCCTCCTAAATATACTAAAATTGTACCTTATTTTCAGTCTACTGGTCCTAGCTCCTTGGCTGACATCAGAAGTGATCTCCGCCAAGGAGGCAGGCCAGAGCCAAACACCCCCTGGCCAATCAGCATCTCTTAATAGGGATGCATTGAATTGATGCAATCACGATGGGAAAAATTCAGTGTCTCCCTACAGAGGTTGGGGGAACACCGAACATAGGTTCTATATACTGTGCAGCCCAGCCCCAGGAAGCACCTTTAGTGACCTTCTAAAGAGTGGCCAGTGGAAGTATCTCTGGGCTTTAATGTAAAACTGTTCACCGCAAAAAGTCTGCAAGGAATGGCTATAGACCTGAACAACTACTTTGAGCGGTCTACCATACCTTAAAGGGACACTCCAGTGCCAGGAAAACAATCCGTTTTGCAGGTCCCCTCTCCCTCCCACCCCCGGTTGCTGAATGGGTGAAAATCCCACTCCTCCTATTCCTTCAGTCAGCCGGTGGGTGAGACTGATCCCGCCTGCCCGCTGAGGAGACCTAATGCGCATGCATAGGAAAGCATTGAAAACGGGGAATTCCTATGGGAAATTGAGAGACGCGGGAGGTCCTCACAGCGTAAGGACGTCCAGCGACGCTCTAGCACAGGAAAACTTGTGCTATGGAGCAGGAAGTGCCCTCTAGTGGCTGTCTAGTAGACTGCCGCCAGGGGAGGACTTAAAGGACCACTCTAAGCAGCCAGACCCCTTCAGCTTAATGAAGTGGTCTGGGTGCCAGGTCCCTCAGGGCACTATAGTGCCAGGAAAATGAGTTTTCCTGGCACTATAGTGGTCCTTTAACCCTGCATGGTAATTATTACAGTTTAGATAAAAACCTGCAATAATTACACTTGCAGGGTTAAGGGTAGTGGGAGTTGGCACCCAGACCACCCCAAGGGGCAGTAGTGGTCTGGGTGGCTACAATGTCCCTTTAAGCTGTCTACTATACATTGAGCTGTATACTATACATTGAGCTGTATACTATACATTAAGCTGTCGTTCTGGTGACGATAGTTTCTCTTTAACATATCCTAGCGGCTTCATTTTCTATTTCTAACTACGATCTACATTAGCGTAATGAACACATTTATCTGCACTTCAAACCGAATTAAATGATTTGCCTATAGTGTATGTACCATTAATGCGGAGCCACTATCTAGCTCCCATTATATGGTTCCCCCTGTGGTGCCCGTGTTGAGATTGGCAGAGCAGACGTTCCTTCACTCATTTTGTGACTGTGCAGCGTTGAATGCTCCTGTTAAAAGAAAAGGATTGAGTTTTCCCCATCACTTCAGCTCCAACCATTGGATCATATTTGAGTTAGTCGAGCTCTCACTATAGGTGAACTGCCTGCGTAGATACACCGAGCTATAGGGAACTATACACCCCATTAATATCAATCTGTACAGGAGCGGTTTGACAAATGGGGTCTTCGTCCCTGGCAACACTCATCCAACCACTGCCATGATGTGTAAATGTACATTATAAATGCAGCTGAAATGAGTTTGTTTTGTGTTTTTTTCCTCCCAATCGCAGTTTAGAAAGTGTTGGCAAGATAACCTTGTTGCTTAAAGAACTTGTTTTTTCCCTGTGGATTTAAACAGAACAAACCGTTACTGCAATTAACCCATTGAAACATGCTACAAAGAAGGGATTTTTTTTGTGTGTGTGTTTTTTTTAATTAAAATAATTTAACTTGTTTAACATACAGCCATATTTTCTGGTCAGGTACTACAAATAAGGGAAAAGACACATCTGTGATGTAAGAAATAATTAAAAATAAAATAAATATACAGCATGGAGCACAGAGCACTAAGTACCACAAGGGGCAGAGATGTAAATCGGTTTAAATACTGCCAATATACAGTGTATACACAAACCACATTACCACGGCATCCAATCGCCTGGAAATAGTCTACAGGTTATATCTATACATACATATATATTATTTCCTTTAAAACGGTTCTATTATAATAGAACTTCCATTTAGTCATTGAAAGCGCTCTACGTTATTAATCATATGGATCGCAGTGTGCTGTGAATACAAACTTGTCCTCAAGTACAGAGACGTTAAAGGCAGGGTCCCAGCTTAACCCCTCAGACTACACCCCCAAAACAGCTCTGTCAGAGTCCATTACCCAAGCGCCACTGAACCCCAACAACACACAAGACTTGCCAGTGTTTAAAACAGTTTTGAAATAAGGAGCTGTAATGTGCAAACAATGGAGGCATGGTTAATGCTTTGTGTGCCTGAGATTTCTAAGACACTGGCCAGCAAAATGCATTCTAAAAAAAATAAAAATAATTTAAGGCTAGGTGCAAAGAAACGTGCAAAAAGTATGTAACTAGCAGTAATTTATCATGACTTACCAATGCCAAATGGTTACGTTCAGGCGCTTATTTTAAAGGAATATTCAGATTTTATATTCCATGTGTGACAATATTTATAGATATATAAAAAGATCTAAAAAATAAATAGTACTAAAATCTAACTGCTGGCCCTGGTAAAAACAAGAACAGGAACAAAACCATAAAACAAAAAAACGTTCCCATTTCCTAAAAAATGAAGGCGTTGCTGCCTCACTTACTGTGCATGACTGACCACCAACAGATGCCACGTACCACATTTAGAAATCACAAACAAGTGGACAAAAACAATTGTAAACATGATGTGTTCGCTTGATCCCAGTGCATGGACGGCAGTTAAGGTTCATTCAGTCCAATGGTACTTTCTGCATGAGCATCAGATGTAAGGGCCTGGATGTCCCTTTGAATGAATAGCAGGCTACGTTCTGGTTATATTTTCTGTGTAAAGGCAACCTGATCATCAAGAGTAGGACTGCCTCAGTGATGCTCAGGCTGGCTTCCCCACTGTGGTCATTGGTCTTGAATAGGAAGTGATTGCAAACACCTCTAGCATGGTAGGGCCCCAAAAGGACTGGAATTTGATATATTTTGCGTTAATTAACACATTCTCAAACATGTAAGTACAGTCATATCTGTATTATCCGTGTCTGACACTGTGTAAACATCTCCTTAATGTCATTCTTCTGGGGTGCAGGGACAGATTCAGGTTCTGGACTCTTTTGTACTTTTGAGACAGCAAAATTGATGCCTTGAGTCAGACCAGCCTGGGTGATGTTGGCCACCTGGGCCACAGAACTTCGTATCTTGGCAAAAGGAGACACGGCTCGACTGCTGCTGCTGTCTGCTGGAGAAGCTGCAGAAGCGGAGCCCGAACCAGGTGTCACTCGAGCTGACAGAGATATATCCACAGGTAATAGGGAACCAGTGTTGCTGACATCTACATCAAGCTGTGATGGCCGGAAAAATTGTTCTATTTCTGTTTCTGCTGTACTGGATGGAATTTTAGAGTGATTGCTTGATTGTCCTTGGTCCATTTTCTCCTCCTTATTAACAGTCTCATTGACATTCTGTTTGGTCTGTGCATCATGGACAAACTGGTGGCAGTAGGCATCGATCGGGGTTCCAAAGTCTATTAGGACTTGGTCTTCTGGTGAGGCCTCTCTGCTCTCAGGTTCATTGCACTGGGTAACATGAATCTCTGTAGAGATGTGGAGATTGAGCTCAGCGCTGCTGACAGACTGTGAGCGGCTTCCTAAACGAGGCACAGAGGCAATGATCCCACAGCTTGGTAGGACATAATCACTCTGGCCAATGTTCTCTAGAGAACCTGTTAAATGTCCTTCATCATCAGATTTGGGAAGAAAGTCATCGGAATGGAAAGAGTCATTGTCTGACGAATTATCTAAGTCGGATTCGATGTGACCCTTCACCTCCGACCCAGTATTTTCCAGGCTACTGTCAGATTTCCAAACATTTACTTGCAGGTTTGGTTTTAGGAAGCCCTTCACATCTGTCCTGTTGAATGTACCAAGCTTCCGTAAGGTTCCAATATTGGTCTGTTTGACTTTCTGGTTAAGAGAGGAGAATTTACTCATCAGGTAGTTTTTACCCTGAGCTAGACCTGGGCCCACACTGTTGATTCCCAATCTATGGCTTTTGGAACGAATGCCCATAATGTCCTCATGAGGTTTGCTACTTTTCCTGTAATATTGTCAAGAGAAGCCCATTAGTATTCAGAGCTCAGAAACATAAGCCCTAACTTATATCTGTGACCACACTACAATATATTGAAAAACATCTGGTCATCCATTAAAGCAAATTAAGAAATAAGGCACAGGGCACTCAAGCATTAAAGGGATTCTCCAGCGCCAGGAACACAAACCAGTTTCCCTGGCACTAGAGAATCCTGGAGTGTCGTCTTAAAACCCCTTCAGCCACTTACCTGAATCCAGCTCTGATGTCCCTTGGCGCTGATGTCAGCGGAGGAGACCTGTGGCCGCGCGCGCATTATTCCATGCTTTCCTATGGGGTAAATCTGACGCTGGAGGTCCGTGAGGAAGTCCAGCGTCAGATAACCGACTAAAGGTCCGTTACAAATCCGGAAGCACCCAAAGGTGACTGTTAGACAGCCAGAGGGCAGACTTGGAGCTGTAAGATAAACATTCTAGTTTCTCTGGAACTGCAATGTTTTACATTGCAGCACTACGTGCAAAAGGGTCACAGCACCCAGACTACTTCAATTAGCTGAAGTGGGCTACAGTGTCCCTTTAAACAAATGGGGAATTATGCGAATATCCCTTTATAATATAATATATTATAAACAGTCTGAATTGTAGAGACAAAGTTAAAGAATTTGAACTCTAATGGTTATTGGTCTCAGACTATATATTTCTGGCCCCCCTAGCATAGATCTGTATTCTGCAGTGAAAACCATTGAATAACCCTGATCAATCTGTCCGCTGAACCTTCTATTTTATAAAGAAAATGGGAAAACTCGAATCATTAATTACAACCATTACAACCTGTTCTGTTTCAGATTATCACAAATGTTACGAATTAAGTGCATGATAACAAATCTGCAGAATCGTCAATCATTAAAGGACCACTATAGTGCCAGGAAGACATACTCGTTTTCCTGGCACTATAGTGCCCTGAGGGTGCCCCCACCCTCAGGGTCCCCCTCCCACCCGGCTCTGGAAGGGGGAAAGGGGTTTAAACTTACCTTTTTCCAGCGCTGGGCGGAGAGCTCTCCTCCTTCTCTCCTCCTCCGTTACGCCCCGCCGGCTGAATGCGCACGCGCAGCAAGAGCTGCGCGCGCATTCAGCCGGTCTCATAGGAAAGCATTTACAATGCTTTCCTATGGATGCTGGCGTGCTATCACTGTGAAAATCACAGTGAGAAGCACGCAAATGCCTCTAGTGGCTGACAATGAGACAGCCACTAGAGGGAATAGGGGGAAGGCTTAACCCATTCATAAACATAGCAGTTTCTCTGAAACTGCTATGTTTATTAAAAAATGGGTTAACCCTAGCTGGATCAGGCACCCAGACCACTTCATTAAGCTGAAGTGGTCTGGGGTCTGGGTGCCTAGAGTGGTCCTTTAAGAGTGAAGGGGGACTCTGACACTCTCACACATGCGGAGACAGGTCCCACAGTCATCTAGTGTGTCGATCATCACAGAAATCTTCCATAAACTGGACTGATATTAGAGTAATTCCAGGCCCCCTGCAGCCTTCTCAGCCAAGAGTTTAAAAAGATGGCCGTGTGGATGGAAGACATTCCAGGAGTCCTGTATAGTCGCGTTCTATACATCTGAAACCAGACCCCTATAGACAGGTCCAGTCTCCAAAGGCCCAGCATGCCTTTACAGGGTAACTTACTAAATGAGAATACAAAAGTTAAATTAAGGCCAGAGTAGCCGATTGGAAAGTAAAGCTATCCTGGTAATATTGACTATTTTCTAAATTTAACCCCTTAAGGACCAAACTTCTGGAATAAAAGGGATTCATGACATGTCACACATGTCATGTGTCCTTAAGGGGTTAAAGGCACACAACAGTGTCAATAATACAAATGTGTGAAACACCATTTAGGTGCATTTCTAAGAGGAAAGTTCAGCGTGTCCATGCAGAGCGTAAAGACGCTGAAACTGACCAAGGCTGTCTGAGTGACTGCCACTAAAGGTGTTACTATGTAGCAATATAAGCACTACCTAAAATGGTTTCACCACAGATGGAACAAGACATCTCCAAACCCCAGTAGAAGCAGTGAGACACAACTCTCTCACAGGTTTAAAGCAGGTACAATACACTTACTGGCTGGGTTTTATGCATTGTCCATGAACCAACATGAATTATTTCATTTTATTACGATTATTATTTATGTATTTGTATAAGTGGACACTAGAGTCCAAGATCGTTAAAATGAATAGGAGGACTAAGAATGGCTGGGAGATCTCAGCCACTCTGTTTTGTAAAGTAGAAAACCGTTTACATTCTTACCGTAATTCTCTTTTCCTGGCTATTCTACATGGCAGCATCACTCATGGGTTGGCTCCCCATCTGTCAGGACAGGAATAATTCATCAAACAATTAAGAATAGTTAATATAAGCCACCTCCTCCCTAAACTCCCCTGTCTTGTTAAAAAACAATAGCTAATGAATTCAGAAGGGAGGGAGTGTGGTGCTGCCATGTAGAATAGCCAGGAAAAGAAAATTACGGTAAGTCTGGAAACCGTTTTCTACTTTCCTGGCCAAACATTGCAGCATCACACACGGGTATTACCCAAGCTTCCATGAAGAGTGGGATAAATAAATTAAACAGTAGACCTCATAGATGCTCAACACACAAAAGGTTTATTAGGTTCTTCGTGCCACTGAAGCGAGGACACTTTTCCCAAAACGAGATTATTTAGAGGAGGACAAATCCAGTTTGTAGTATCTTACAAACGTATGATGAGAGGACCAAGTAGCCACCTTACAATATTCTCTACCAGCACCTCTGCCCTAGATGCCCATGAAGTTGCCAAACTTCTGGTTGAATTCGGTCTGATTGTGCTGGGAGCTTAGAGACCCTGGGAAGCATAAGCGTAATTGCCAACGAGATCCATCTTCTAAGCGTTGCTGTGGAAGCTGCTTCGCCTCTCCTGGTGCCTGATGGAAGGATGAATAGTCTTTCTGATTTTCTGAACTGCATGGTCTTCTGTAGATAGATTCTGATGCACCTTACAACATCATATTTACTCCAATTATTTTCTTCCTAGGTAGATGAATTAGGGAAAAAAGATGGAGGCACTATCTCCTGTTGAACGTGGAACCTAGAAACCACTTTAACCCCTTAATCTGGAATAAAAGGGAATCATAACATGTCCCACATGTCATGTGTCCTTAAGGGGTTAATGAGAAAATCAGGTCTGGGTAAAGAACCACTCGAACTTGGTGAAACACGGTGTATGGTTCCACTGAGCTTAGTGCCTGTAGCTCCGAGACTCTTCCGGCTGATGTTATGGCAATAAGGAAGAGAGTTTTAATAGTCAGCAAATATATGCACAATTCTTCTAAAGACTCAAACGGGTCGTCTGTTAAGGCATCTAAAACAACCGGAAGGTCCCAAGGAAGGGTCAATTTCTTTGTAGGAGGCCTTATCCTCAGAATCCCTCTGAAGAATCTCAAATTCAGAGAGTTTAGAGCCCACCTGGTATTAGTTAAAGCAGAAATGGATGAAACTTGTACTTTCAACGTACTGAGGCTTAGACCTTTCCAAAACTACCTTGAGTAAATTAAGGATATCAGCCACTGATGACTCTTCATTGGCGATCCCATTCTCCAATTTCCAGGTTCTGAAAGTTTTCCACACTTTGTGACAGGAGGCTGAAGTGGAGTTCTTTCTTGATTTTAATAGGGTATTAGAGACTGATTCAGACAGGCCAGAATTTAAAAGGTTCCTCTTTTCAAGCGCCATGCCGCTAACTGAAGGGCTTGGGGCTCTGGATGAACTGCCGGGCCCTGAAGTAACAGGTTCCATCTCTGTGGAAGTATGATGGGGGCTCCTTGGTACATAACAGGAGAGGAAACCAAGGTCTCCTTGGCCCTGATGGTATCATTGAAATCACTGTGCAATTCTCCTGCAAAATTGTCCTCAATAATGTGTGAAGTAATGGAATTGGAGGGAAGACATACACCAACTCGAAGTTCCAATTCTGGGATAGATCATCCTGTGCTTTTCTGCCTGAGGGTTTTTCCACCTCAAGAAGAATCTGGGTATTTGTGAATTCCTGAAAGAAGCCATCAGATCTATTTGAAGCATGCCCCATATTTCCACTATTTGACAAAATATTTCTTTGTTCAGGGACCATTCCCCTGGGTCCATGCTTGACCTGCTTAGGGAGTCTGCCAGGGTATTTTCTTTTCCTGGGAGGAACACGGCTTTCAGATGTTTCAGGTAAATCATAGCCCACGCCCATGATAGGTTGCATTTGAAGAAGTAACTTCATACCACCTTTATGATTTAGGTATGCAGCCACCACTCTGTTGTCTGTTTTTATTATCACTCTTTTCCCCTTCAGGTGGGTGGCAAATTACATCATTGCCTTGTATACTGCACGCATTTCTTGAATGTTGGAATGGAGAAGACGTATTTGATTGTGCCATTGGGCGACTAGGTTCCTGTAGTGGGCTCCCCATCCCCATGTGCTTCCATCTGTCGTTACCATTTCCCAGGGAGGATCTTCCAGAGGAAATTCTTTGTTCAGATTGGGCTCCTTCATCCACCATCTCAATTGCTGTTTGAGATCTTTATTATCCACCGATTCCAATTCATGGAAATGTCATCGATTTGCCTGAGGAAGTTCATCTGGGCAGGTCCCATCTTCCAATGTGCCCATATAACCAGACATATTGTTGACGTGAGGGACCCTAATGTACTCATGTACGTTCTGGCTTTAACTTTTGTGCTTTGGAGAAGCTCTGATATCTTGATCATTATACGAGCAATGTGGTCTTGAGACAAGGAAATTGTAGATTCTTCCGTATTTATTCTTGCCCCCAGGAACACTGTGTTTCTGGGTGAAACTATGTTGCTCTTGTCTTTGTTTACTCTGCAGAGCACGGATAACTTACTCAGTATGATGAAGAGGCCCGTGATATTTTTGGGCAACTATTAGGATGTCATCCAAATAGTAAAAGATTTGTATCCCTCTCTTCCTTAGAACTGTTATGACTAGAGGGTGCTAGACTTAACCCAAATGGCATCCCCTGGAGCTGGTAGTGTTTCTCCAGTATACAAAATCTCAGAATTGTTTGGTGAGAATGATGTATTGGTATTTGGTAATACGCATCTTTTAAATCTATTGATGTTAACCAATCCCCTTGGTGAATTGTCTGCTTTATAGAGGAAATTGACTCCATCGTGAATGACATGCTTTTGAGGAAAGTGTTGATTCTTTTTAAGTGGGGCTTTGGAGCCATAAATATATTTGAGTAGAATACTCTGTATCTCTCGACAAGGAACTTCTGTGATGACTCTTTGTGTTGTAAGTTGTTGTAAACACCTCTTCATTGCCTTTAGTTTTATTCCAGATGACATTGTTGATTGATGGAATTGATAAATTCTTGTGAATTCTTTGGACTCTATTCTGTAACCATCTCTGATGATACTCAGGATCCAATTGTCCTTGATGAACTCTGCCCAGACAGGAAAGAACAGTTTTAGACGGCCTCCTACTATTTCGGTCTGGGTGATCCAACCCAGTTTGTCTGAATCCTCTTCCTCTGGATGCTCTAATGGAGGAGGAGGTGGATTGTTGAAACCTTCATTGTCGGGGTCTAGAGTACTCCCTTCCAGGCTTATATGACTTGCTGTCACAAAATGCCTTCTCTTTGTTTTGCTCATGTTAAATGGTCTTCGGTAGGACTGAAGGAGAAAAGCCTTTTTACCGTCAGTGGCCTTTTCTATAGTATCGTCTAAATTTTCCCAAACAGTCTATCCCCGTGAAAGAGTAAGGCACAAATGTTGGCTTTGGAGACATAGTCCACCCCCCAATAATGGAACCAGAGCACTCTTCTAAAGGCCACTGATAAGGCAAGGCTTTTGGACAAAGATTTTGTAATGTCCAGGGCTGATTCTGACAAAGTCTGTCACCAGCCTAAAATCTTTCAGAGAATTTATAAAATGATCTCACTCCTCTGGCTTTATCTTCTTCTAAATTGTCAATCCAGACTTTCACAGTTCCAGCAGCAGCACTCACATCAGTAGCTAGATTTAATCCCAATCCAATAGCAAGATAGAGTTTAACTAGATTAGAATCCATCCTTTTCTCCATGGGCTCTTTTAAATAAGCCATGCTGTCTAAAGGGAGCAAAGTTTTCTTCGCCAGCCGAATCACTGCAGCATCAATTTTAGGAATTGTTTCACAGTAGGGATGCACCAATATTTCGGCCGAAAACGGACCTGCACCGAAATTTGGGGTAAAAAACACTATGGGACAGGGGATGGGGGGGAAGAACACTATGGTAAAGGGGAGGGGAGACAAGAACACTATGGGACAGGGGAGCGGGGAGAAAAGAACACTATGGGACAGGGGAGCGGGGAGAAAAGAACACTATGGGACAGGGGAGGAAAGAACACTAAAAAAGAGGGAGGGGAGAGGTGAAAGAGGAACATTAAGCGAGGGGGGACCACTGAAAGAGAAGGGAAGTTTTTCATATTAGATTAATTAAATTCATTAGAAAGTCTAATATTAATAAAATTACAGGAAAAACATTTTTTGAAATAATTTGGGGAAAAAAATCATTTTGGGTTTTCAGCCTTTGGGCATCTTGAATTTTTGGTGTCAGCCCAGAATTTTCATTTTGGTGCACCCCAATTTCCCAGTGCTCAGCTTCATGGTCATTAGGGTTTTAGCATGACCGTCATACCGCGCATGCGCGAAATTGGCAAGAGCTTAAATAAGGTAATTTGAAGTTGCGCCAGCCATCTTGGATTCTGGGAACCTGAAGTCAGATCACAGCCAGCCTGTAGGGGCTCCTAACTTGCTGAAATGTGACCAAGAAGGCTCCAACCAAAGGTAAGTTGATAGCTTTCCACACTCCTTACACTGGTATTTTATGAGACATTATTCCCATGGTGGAGTCTCGGTAATGAGGGATTCAAACCAGTTAGTGCTGCTAACACAGCCCGTTTACTGGTTTATTCGGGGGGAGAGAGGCTGAACTCCCCCTGGTAGAACCAAGTTAAACATGCTAATGAGCCCAGAAAATAATATAATTTTATGTGGGATCCACAAAAAATCCCTGCCTGTCAGCTGGGACAGGAAAAAAATACTGGGGAGTTTGGGGGAGGGGGACGGGGCTTATATTGACTATTCTTAATGGTTTGATTAATTAATCCTGTCCTGACAACTGGTGAGGAGCTAACCCATAAGTGATGCTGCCACGTTTGGCCAGGAAAGGTGGCTATAAAAAAAGGATCATATACATTTTCTGCAGCTACAAACATTCACGGGTTTAATGTAACTATTTATTATATACTGTAAAAAATGTATTGTAGCATTTATTAAACTCTTACAGGAGGGCTCCTGTAATATGGATGAAGGCTCACTGCATGTAGAGCTGGGCAAGGCAGTGCCCCCTCTGAGTACTTAAGTATTGCTTGTTTACCACTGGATACAATTAGGGCTTGTGATGCTAATAAGACTAGGAAGACAGCAGGTAACACTGCTGGGTAACAAGATACCCCCTATGCTGCTTAAACAAAGGAAGGTCCAAAATTACCAAGTAAAGCGTTCCAGGCTTCGCAGAAACACTGTGCATTATTCTAGGTTTAAATAAGCCAGAAGCAAAGGTCTTAATTAAACTCTTTGTTCTTCACATCCTCTTCATTAGACAGTTCGTGCAGAACCGAAAGAGCGTTCTCACCTTTCCAGCTTCTTCTCGATGATGGGCACGTCTGACCCACTGGCCTGTTTAGTAATGCGTAGCATCTCCGCTATGCAGAGCAGTGTATCTGTAAAACAGGAAATGTCAGCATGAAACACCTTCAGACTGTTTCGAACACCATTTGCAGAGGACAGAACGGTCATGTAAAAACAGAGTCCACTCAAACATTCCCCACATCCCAGAGCAGATCCAAAATGCAGACCTAGCGGAGGACGCATCGGGGACACAGAGTATCATGTAAAGATTTTCAAACACTCTCACTGCCTTGTTTGAAATCCTCCAGTCATAAAAACACAGCACTCTGGCACTTTAACCCCTTAAGGACAAAGCTTGAAAAACTGGACTTACCCTTAAGGACACAAGCTATTTTTGCATTTTTTATAGTTTGTGTTCAAATGCAATTTGCATCACCAACACATATTATATACCGTTTTTAGAGGGGAAAAGGGCTTTAATTTGATGTCATATAGATAAATTATCATTAAATTATTATTTTTTTTAAATTGGAAAAAAACTGTTTTTTTCACAGTTTTGGCAATAATAGCGTGTGCATAGTATGTCCAGCTTAGAAAAAGTAATTCAAAATAAATTCATTTATGTCTCTTGATTTATATGTACAGGATTTCAGCTTATTTTGAAAGTTACAGGTCACAAAATACAAGGACTACAATTATTATTTTTTCTGTGAAACAATTTTAGAAGTTGGTATGTTTGTCTTGTAGGTTTAGTAGCCATCACAGAAAACAAAATTGCCACAAAAAAAAGTATATATTTATATAAAGTAGACATCACAGGCTATTTACCGAAGGTTAGTTTGACAGGTCTATTTTGGCATATACACATATAACAAGGTTTTTGTAATGTGTATTTCGTAAAGCTGGAGTGTGCTATTCCTGCACAGAACCCCATATTGTGTTCAGCTACATCTGCTGAGTATAACGATACCCCCATTGTATGCCTTTGGCACTATTCTGTGAAGCTACAATGCCATGTAAGAGACCAGGCTATTTCAGTTTCTACAGTTAGAATTTTCGTAGATGGATTTGACCAGCCTATGTCTCATTTTAGGGTATTATAGCAGTGTGACTGTTCAAATAACCCCACAAAGGGCTTTCATTTGATAAAGCAGACACCCCACGGTATCTTATATGGCGTATATTGTGCCTTAACTTGTCACCATTTTAAGTCAATGTTTGTGGTGAGGGGGGAAAAAAATTGAATTTTTACATATATGTTGCATTTTTGCTGAGTATTTCTTACACCTGATATGTACCACTGTCATTAAATCCCCCAAATTACGTTCAGTTACTTTTTTTGAGGAAAACAACATGCCCAATGTATGACTTAGACCAGACATAGGCAACCTTCAGCACTGCAGATGTTTTGGACTACACCTCCAATGATGCTTTGCCAGCATTATGTAAGAGCATTATGGGGGATGTAGTCCACAACATTTGGAGCGCTGAAGATTGCCCATCCCTGACCTAGGCACTATTTTGTGAAGTTACAGTGCTGTAAAAAAGACGTGACAAGTTCAGGTTAAGTGTGGATTTTCATGGAGGGTTTTGATGCATCCGTGTCCCAATTTGGAGCACTTTTGTAGGCTACATATTCCAACTACACCATAAAGACATACCATTTCTTAAAGAAGACATCCCAGGGTATTTCAAAAGGTATATTTTGAACCTTAGCGTGGGATAATTTTTCCGCCAGCTTGTATCAAGTGTAGTGGTAATGAGTGTTTTTTCTGCCTTTTTGACACACAAAGTGAGTTTGCGCAGCATATTTTGCTCACTGTATGTGTGCTACGACTGTATAATACTTCATATGTTGCTCAGCTATGTCGGCTGAGTACAGCAATACCCCCGTATGTTCCCTTACCAGGTATATGTGGATATTGAAGGAGCACATTTGAGACACAGTCATTCCATTTTTTTTTTTTAAACTTTGAAGTTTTACGCTGTGTCCATGTTTCATTTCGAAGTAGTTTGGCTGGTTGGTTATTCAAACTTTCCCACAAACACATACTATTTATTAAAGAATACACCCTGGGGTTATGTAAAAGGCATATTTTGATCCTTAACATGGGATAATTTTTTCGCTAGTTTGTTCCAGGTGTTGTGGTAATTAGCATTTTTTTTAATGTATCTTGTCACTTTTTAAAACTTGTTTTTAAACTTTTTTTTCACTTACATTTTTTTACTTATTAAAAACGTTTCTTACACTTAAAAATGTTATAAAAACTTTTTTTTTTTTAACCGTTAACCCCTAACTAGCAGTAAGCAGCACTAACAGTAAATTCTCCAATTTCCCATAACTTCAACCCACCCCAGCTAGCAAAATATGGCATTTTAAAATATTTAAAATTATTTAATAAAATACATTTAACCCCTGAGAGAAAAAAAAAAACCCTCCGGCGTTAAAAATAAATAAAACATCAGATTACTGTAAAATGTAGTCCCTGCCAACTGATCACTGTAGTCAGTGATCAACTTGCAGGGGAGGGATTTAACTTTATTTTATTTTTTCCACAGGGTCACATTAAAACACGCAGACAGTAATCTCAATCAATCACCGTGGTCCAGACTGGACGGAACAGACATTGATTCTACATTATCAACACAGTCGACATTGCATGGTACCTGCTCACAGAGAAGAGGCCGGTTTATGTTGAACTGCTTCTAAACAGTTTGGTGATCAACCAGAGGAAGGTGTCGGGGCATTCTACACAACACGACACAACCTCTGCACTGACCTGCAGCTTTGAGCGTCCCTCTAAAAATCATTATCAAATTCTGATCTTCCAGGAGGATTCTTGCAGTATGTCATCTTTACATCTACTTTCCCCATTTTACATCTACTATCTTCCCATTTATAGCACCACATATTCAGCTCATTCCTAACATCATCCCCTCAATCCCCCTCTAAACAGCCCATTCCGCCATCAATCCTCCAACAAAGAAAGGGGAAGTTCCTCAAAGAGAGAATTATGCTGGGGAAATAAAATTACAAATCAATTTTAGCCCTCATACCGTAGACTTTATTTTAAGAATATGTCAGAGACAACTAAACAAACTAACCAGTCCTTCCAGTAAAATTCTGCATGCAGTACGGACCTGTTCACTCTTTCTAAGCAGAAATATCTTGAACATTTACCTTTCCCATCTTCCTCCAGGCTGCGTGTCACCGCTCTCAGTGTATGGAAGTAGCCAGGATTCTCTTTGTATTTGTAGTGCAACCTCATGCAAGAGAATTTAGGCTTTCCGAAAAATGTTGGTTCAGGTCCTGAGCAAAATGAGAACAAAATGAATTAATACCGGTTATTAAGGGTGTCTAGGAGAATCACTCAGATCTACGGACCACTGCTTATACAATAAGAATAGGTAAATGGTTTGATGCCAACAGCATATTATGGCAAATTAAAGAGATTATAAAGCCTAGAATTTGGGGATAAAATCCTGTTAATGCAATAACTACCAGACTGAATAAGTAACAGATCATACAGAGAGAGCCGGCACCCTCCCGCAATTGTCATAACTCTTCAAATAACCAGCTCTCTTAACGAAAGCCTGCTCTAAATCACAGTGAACACACAGATTACAGACTTAATTTATAAATCACTATAACCATATCGATAACCGGTGCCATCTCTAAATCACTATAACCATATCGATAACCGGTGCCGTCTCTAAATCACTATAACCATATCGATAACCGGTGCAGTCTCTAAATTACTATAACCATATCGATAACCGGTGCCGTCTCTAAATCACTAAAACCATACTGATAACCGGTGCCATCTCTATATTACCATAACCATACTGACAACTAGTGCCGTCTCGAAATCACTATAGTCAAAATAACCATAACGATAATCGGTGTTGTCTCTAAATTACCATAACCACCATAACCGGTGCTCTCTCTAAATCACCATACCGATAACCGGTGCCATCTCTAAACCACTATAACCATACCGATAACCTGTGCCGCCTCTAAATTACAATAACCATAAAGATTAACTGGTGCAGTCTCTAAATCATCATCACCATACCGATAACCGGTGCAGTCTCAAAATTACTATAACCACCATACCCAAACCGATAACCGGTGCCGTCTCTAAATCACTATAACCATACCGATAATTGGTTCCACCTCTAAATCACCATAACCAGCATACCAATAACCGGTGCCGTCTCTAAATTACCATAACCATAAAGATAACCGGTGCATTCTCTATATCACAAAAATAACCATAACCATACCGATAACTGTTGCCGTCTCTAAATCACTATAACCAGCATCGCCATACCGATAACCAGTGCCGTCTCTATATACCCATAACCACACAGAATGCCAGTTACTAACCAATTTCAATCTTCTCCAAGTCGTCCAAGCTCAATCGCTGATACTGATTCACTTTATCGACCTCATCATCATAACTGGGGGAGGAGAGAAGATAAAGTATGTAATTAAAATAATATAAAAAGTTATAATAATAATAATTATATAGACTGGGCTTGGCATGTCAGTCCTACATTTCCAGCCAGCCCTTAAAAGTGATTTGTAGCTGCAAGCCAGCAAGGCCCAAGGCATACTAATCAGGGGTAAATTCCTACTTTTGCCCCCAGTTATGCCAATCTTTTTATGTCAAATTGGGAACGATTATTTATATACGAGGGACATAACTGGAGTGCAAACCTGGCCCTATACAGGCGATACATAGATGATATTTTTATTATCTGGAAGGGATCTGAGGCGGATTTTAACTAAAAATGTTAGCTCGACCACTATTGATTTCTTAGATCTTAATATTTATGTTTCTGAACAACAACTTAAAACCCGTACTTTTTGTAAACAGCTTTATTGAAACTAGTAGCTGCCACCATGACCCTTGGTCAATTTTTGCGAATGTGAAGAAATTGTACGGACCAAGCAGATTTTATCTCACAGTCATCTTTTTTAAAGAAACAATTCCTAGAAAAGGGGTATGGTGAAGATAATCTCCAAACACATATTGATAGCATTAAAGATCTGGATAGACCCCAGTTATTTAATTATAAAAAGAAGGAACAGAGTAACCAGGGTAAACAAATCCCACTCAATTTTAATTATTGCAGCAATATTGGTGCAATAAAAAGAATTGTAAATAAAAACTGGCACATTTTACAACAAGAACATGAAATGTTCGATTTTATAGGAGCTAAGCCTAAATAGATTTTTAGGGGGGCAAAACATTTTAAGCAAATTTTAACCTCAAATTATGTAAAAAAAAAAAAAAAAGAGAAAAATACTAATTTTCTAACTAAATGGTTAAAAACCCAAAAAGGCTTCCATCATTGTGGTCCTTATGCCTGTAACTGTAAAACAGAAAGATTTAATATTACCTCTTATCACGTGGGAGTCTAGCAATGTCATTTATTTATTACAGTGAACATGTGGTTTACAATATACAGGTAAAACCTCGGGACCACTAAAACCAAGAAATATTAATATTGGTTTTATTAACTACAGTGTATCAAACCATTTTTTAGAAATACATAATTCTAATCCAAGAGAATTCGAATTTACAGCTATTCAACAAATACAAACGCGTTGGAGAGGTGGCGATAGTGCTCCTAATTTGAGTAAAAAAGAATCCAACTGGATATTTCAACTGTAAACCCTACGTCCCAGGGGGTTAAATATAGATTTGGAAATAGTTAAAATTTTGTAAAAAAAAAAAAAGATTTTTTTTTTTTTTAAGAAAATTATCTTGCTCTTATATTCTGTACATTATCAATTTGAAATCCCTATATTTATATATTGATTTTATATTTGTTATGCTGGTTAGGTGTATATTTCTTGCTTGATGTGTATTGTTACCATTTTGTATTTTTCCTTCCTTTATTTCCCTTATGTCCTTTTTTCCTTTTTCTCACAAGGTCTTTATATGGACTTCGTCCCTATATGGGACTATGAGACTGTTCTGATATCATAGTATGAATTAATGATTGACAAGCTAGTACGTCCACGCCTCCCGAAATCACGTGATCGGAGCCGGACGAAACCAGAAGTGGTAATATCCAGTGATTAGCCGCGAGACGGTATGAACGCGCGGCCATCTTGGGAAGGTCGGAGGTACCTCCATAGGAAGTAACCACACGGCGGACATCTTGGTAGAGGCGAATACACCGAAATTACAGCCGGAAACACTCCTTATATGGTGAATGGGACGGACTATCAACACACAGCTGTTAATGTTTGTAATTTATTGGTATTAGACATTTATGCCATATATATGAATGTTGTTGTATATGCTACAAGATATGCACCTGAGGAAGACCCATTGCACTGGGTCGAAACGCTTTTTTTCTACCTTATTTTATAACTGTTGAAATAAATATACATACTTTTATTTGCTTCGGTGACCTGGTTCCTGATTTCCAATACAGTAGGCTGTTGACACTTTCTGAGGGACCTGAATCCTTATTGATTGATGTACTTGCTACTACAGTTTAGAGCCAACTCAGAAAGGCTCTAAATATTGTGAGTTATAAAGTATTTTTTACTGGTATCTGTGTTAAGATATATTACCCTATGATGTTTTTTTTATATTTACAGAATCTAGGGATTATCTACTTAATTGAAAATATCTTCTACTGTGTGCGCAATCACCATATTTCTTTCCTAAATTCCTACTTGCCAAGGTTAACGTTTCCAGTGGCTAGTGGAAGTCTCCAATGGCTAATGGAGGGTGGAAATTGTGATGTCTTAGTATAAACATTCTGCTGTTTTAAAACACTGAACTACATATCTGTACTGTATACCCATTAAAAAGGGACGGCATCATCAATTGTTTAACATTTATCCTTAACTGTAAACTAAAATACAGTGAAATAAGCTTTAGGTTGGTGTAGAACTTGATGTAAATAGTGTAACTGATCTCAGGGCTCTGGAATAACGGTGAGAAACATGGAGTTGGGGGGCGGAAGCATTGCTTGCCACTGGTGCAAACAGGTTAGTGAAGTGAAAGAGGTCCATCATACTGGCTTGTTAAAAACAAATTTAGGAGAAGAGAATTTCACTTACTAGGCAACATAATAGGCACAGTTGGAAAGCAGCAGTAGGACATCGACATCCTTGTGAGTGGCATCGATAAGGCTGGGGAGATAGAGGGACTCTAGTCATTATCTAACCATCATCACAATTTAAAATAAACTATTTACTAAACCCTCAGTTTCAAACCTCAGCGTGCCAGGTCGATATTTTATACTGCTTCATTGCAGGTGAAAATAAAGATGAAAAGTTTTATTTAAAAAAAAAAAAAAATCTTTCTAAATGGTGACTAATATTGATTTTGTGTAACAGGCATGCATTGTCCAATCAATTCCAACATTCAGTCCTCAGCAGCGCCCTGGGTCCATAGCCATCAGCAGAGACATATTGGGTACCTTGCCCCAACTCCCCTCAGTTACAGACCTGGGGTTACAGTCTATCAGGGCCCGAGTCCTTAGCCATCAGCAGAGACATGTTGGGTACCTTGCCAAAACTCCCCTCAGTTACAGACCTGGGGTCACAGTCTATCAGGGCCCCGAGTCCATAGTCATCAGCAGAGACATATTGGGTACTTTGCCCTAACTCCCCTCAGTTACAAATCATTTGTCACAGTCTATCAGGGCCCCGAGTCCTTAGCCATCAGCAGAGACATGTTGGGTACCTTGCCAAAACTCCCCTCAGTTACAGACCTGGGGTCACAGTCTATCAGAGCCCCGAGTCCTTAGCCATTAACAGAGACATATTGGGTACTTTGCCCTAACTCCCCTCGGTTACAAATCATTTGTCACAGTCTATCAGGGCCCCGAGTCCTTAGCCATCAGCAGAGACATGTTGGGTACCTTGCCAAAACTCCCCTCAGTTACAGACCTGGGGTCACAGTCTATCAGGGCCCGAGTCCATAGTCATCAGCAGAGACATATTGGGTACTTTGCCCTAACTCCCCTCGGTTACAAATCATTTGTCACAGTCTATCAGGGCCTCGAGTCCTTAGCCATCAGCAAAGACATGTTGGGTACCTTGCCAAAACTCCCCTCAGTTACAGACCTGGGGTCACAGTCTATCAGGGCCCCGAGTCCATAGTCATCAGCAGAGACATATTGGGTACTTTGCCCTAACTCCCCTCGGTTACAAATCATTTGTCACAGTCTATCAGGGCCTCGAGTCCTTAGCCATCAGCAAAGACATGTTGGGTACCTTGCCAAAACTCCCCTCAGTTACAGACCTGGGGTCACAGTCTATCAGGGCCCCGAGTCCATAGTCATCAGCAGAGACATATTGGGTACTTTGCCCTAACTCCCCTCGGTTACAAATCATTTGTCACAGTCTATCAGGGCCTCGAGTCCTTAGCCATCAGCAGAGACATGTTGGGTACCTTGCCAAAACTCCCCTCAGTTACAGACCTTAGGTCACAGGCTATCAGAGCCCCGAGTCCATAGCCATCAGCAGAGATATACAATAGGCAAAAAGATAGATAGTGTAGCGCTTATATGTAACAATTTAAATAGTAGTTACCTTAAAAATAGTAATCTACATCCAGATACTATCAATATAGTGTAGTGGACCAGATGGAATCAAACTCTGAAATGGTACAAAGGAGATACCCACATAGTGTAAAACCTTTTAACAATATAAATAATAAAAATAATTTTAGGAACACTCACAAACATAGAGCTAAAAACCTAGCTCTGGTGTAGTTGGCTTCGGGTCCGTTACGGCTGGGATTTTTATACGGACATTGTTCCTTTTTTATTGTTTTACTATATTTTAGTGTATTCAATAAAGTATTCTACTTTTAATCCTGGTGGCCGGCATCATCTTATATTTGAGGGAGTGTAGTCCCTTACTACACATCGCACGACTGCAGAGCCACAGGGGCTCTAGGTTGGTAAGTACATCTCTTACTTACCATTCTTCTTATTTTAACATCAAACTGTGCTACCCTATTGTGTTTTTTTCCAACTTCCTTAGGACCACACACAGATCTCTCCATAGGGGTGGGTCGCCGTAACGGACCCCAAGCCAACTACACCAGAGCTAGGTTTTTAGCTCTATGTTTGTGAGTGTTCCTAAAATAATTTTTATTATTTATATTGTTAAAAGGTTTTACACTATGTGGGTATCTCCTTTGTACCATTTCAGAGTTTGATTCCATCTTGTCCACTACACTATATTGATAGTATCTGGATGTAGATTACTATTTTTAAGGTAACTACTATTTAAATTGTTACATATAAGCGCTACACTATCTATCTTTTTGTCTATTGTATACTTTGTGTCTTATGGGAAAGTCACTTCTATTCAGTGTTTAGCAGCTGGTATATATATTTTATACCATATATTTTTATACCTCCTTTATATTAGCGCTGGTACCTATTTCCATTTTTCTATCAGCAGAGATATGTTGTGTACCTGTGGCCTAACTCCCCTCAGTTACAGACCTGGGGTCACAATCTATCAGGGCCCCGAGTCCATAGCCATCAGCAGAGATATGTTGGGTACCCGTGGCCTAACTCCCCTCAGTTACAGACCTGGGGTCACAGTCTATCAGGGACCCAAGTCCATAGCCATCAACAGAGACATATTGGGTACCTTGCCCTAACGTCCCTCGGTTACAGACCTGGGGTCACAGTCTATCAGGGCCCCGAGTCCATAGCCATCAGCAGAGATATGTTGGGTACCCGTGGCCTAACTCCCCTCAGTTACAGACCTGGGGTCACAGTCTATCAGGGCCCCGAGTCCAAAGCCATCAGCAGAGATATGTTGAGTACCCGTGGCCTAACTCCCCTCGGTTACAAATCTGGGGTCACAGTCTATCAGGGCCCCGAGTCCATAGCCATCATCAGAGATATGTTGGGTACCCGTGGCCTAACTCCCCTCAGTTACAGACCTGGGGTCACAGTCTATCAGGGCCTCGAGTCCATAGCCATCAGCAGAGATATGTTGGGTACCCGTGACCTAACTCCCCTCAGTTACAGACCTGGGGTCACAGTCTATCAGGGCCCCGAGTCCATAGTCATCAGCAGAGACATATTGGGTACCTTGCCCTAACGCCCCTCGGTTACAGACCTGGGGTCACAGTCTATCAGGGCCCATCCTCCATGGAATTTCTCTGTGTCTGGGAGCAGCATCTCCATATAGTTCTGGAGCAGCTGACTGATCAGCTCCTGGTGGTTCCTCTGGCTCTGTCGGTGAAGGGCTTCGTGTTCCTTCTCTTTGGTGAAGATGGAGTATAGATCTTCTGTCACGGGAATTCCCTGCATCAAATCTGAAACATGATGGTCAGTAAAATTAGAGTGTATACAGGTAACCAGATCATTACGGAAATAGACACTTCCTTTCTCACAGCGTAAACATGTAGCAATTTTTAAACAAACACAAATTCTACAACACGGCACAATTAGGGCCATGTGATTGTATCTGGAAATAACAGCAATGTCTGTTTTTTTTGTATCAGGACGGCTGCATTTAGCAGCAAAAAGGAGGTAGCTATTACTGTACGATCACAACTAAAATCTCGGTTTCCTGACTGTGATTTGAATCCCAGTTCAATTCTGACTGGGTCAAATAAATGAGCCTTTAAAAATACATTGGCTACCTCCCTACTCACGCCTCAGCAGATGAAGACGGTTCTAACAGACGGGATCTACCGAATCCCGAGGGCTGCTAGAGCCCCAGCGAACACCCTGAGAGATATCATCCTCCAATTTCAAACGGGACAGGCCAAGCAACCCTCATGGCAGCGGTGAGGGGGAAGGCATCCCACCTCTTTGAGACAGCCAGCCTGTCATTCTTTCAAGACCTATCTAGGCCTACACTGCTGTGGAGGAGCCTCCTCAAACCCCTGACAGCCGCTCTCCACCACACCTCCATCCCATACCACTGGGCATTCCCCAGAAGCCTGATCATCACACATAAGGGCGCCACAACACAGGTCACTGACCCATCGGAAATAGACTCAGTATTGGCAGCGCTGGGCCTACCACCACAACAGGAACAAGCTACAACCGACCAGAGGCCAAAGGCCAATCACACCTGGGATGTAGCAAACGTCAGTTCGTTTCAACCCACTAACGTCAACGTCCCGTCCTCCACGGCTTACAAGGAGCAACGGGTAAACCAGCACCGAGCGGACACTTGAGAGGACAGTTACCCGAATTACAACAATCCCCCAGGCAGGACTAATGAAAAGTTGCATTTAGGTTTTTAGTTGTTGTCTCACCCCCCATCTCTCATGGACACGATCCCTAGACAAACTTTATCGCGCTCTCACCGCACCGGGAAAACACCCCCAGCAGAAGATGGACACAAGACAACCTGACACCCCACAAACTCAGCAATAATGGAGGGCAGAGGCTGGCCCCACATTATCTGCAATAATTCCCCTGTTAGGCATATACAGATAACCATTCAGAATGTCTGTCATCTTGCCCATGTGGTTGTCTTCAACCAGTTTTGAGCCATTTGTTCTGTTTTGTATTGTTTCGTTTTGGCACTAATCAAGCCCTGACCAGATACCAAAGGTACTTTTCAGCTCCTACTAAATAGCAGTCTTATACCAGTCAAACGTGGCTGAACGCCACATACCATATTGATCGAGCCAGTAGAGGTCTAACGTTTGAATGGCGGTTTCATACACACAGCCCTACGGTCTGTGCTAGCTTACACTGACAGCTGAAATGTAAATTTATATGTTTAGTCACAATGAACCTGTCCAACTACTGACACATTTAATATAACATTAAGTAAAAAAAAAAAAAAAAAAAATACATTGGCTGTGTATAAAAAGTCACTTTTCCTATTTATTCCCTTATTTTCTCAAAAATATTAATTTCTTCCATTTCATTTTACAGGGTTATTTACTAAAAAGTGAACAGAAAGTATAATTAGATTTTTCCAGTTAAAATTTTCTTTTTGGTGACAAATGGGTTTATTGTGACAGGTAAGCAGTTTTCATGTTTTTTTTCCTTCCAGAAGAAGCAGAATATGTCAGACTACATAGTAGTCCCCGCAATATCAGAGACAGACTGACAGAGTAGACCCAGCTATGAGAAAACTGCAGTAAAATGGGTCTGTTTTACGCTGGAGAAAGGCAGACATATTCCATGTACAGACAGAAAGATTATAGAATAAGGGAATCGGAATGTTGCCTTTCTACCTATCACTGCTTGGCGGTACGCATCTTTAAATCGGTTCAGATAATATCGGTTTGCAGAGTTCACTCCGTCCTTCATCACGCCGGCCAGCTTCCTTTCACCGGTACGAGTAAAATCTCCCTGTAACACACAATATGGGAGGATTCGTGAGAATTATTCCAAAATAAACCTGGAGAAATGACCTGCAAGTGGCATGCGATAAGTTTATGGTGTGTCAATATTGGCAGGTGCCGTCAGACACATGGAGTAAGCAGTGTGGGCCTAATACATTCTACATCAGAAATCTATAAAAAGAGGAAGTAAAGTTCACCCAAGACAGAAATGTGAAGTGACATTGAGATGGTTCCCTAGACCTTCTGGGGCCTTTTGAAAGCGACAAGGGAAGCCAAGGCAAAGAGGCTGGAGTGAAATTGTAGATTATGCTAGCTTTAGTGCAACTATAATCTTAATTTTATTAATGACAGGAGGCGAATATTTGCTTAAGTCTCTCTTTACTAGAACTCCACAGCAGCACATTAACATAGAGAGAAAAACACCAAAGACAAAATAGTCAGGAATCCATAAAAGGCTCCTCCCAACCAACTGTCCTCTTTCACGCTACGACAAATAAAGTACATGAACAATACACCACCAATACAATAACAGAAGAAACAACATAACGATGAATGCCATCCAAAATTGAAAATGTGGAACCAGTGGATGAAGCCTTGACCTTTATCCTGTAGATCTAAGAACTGTACCCGAACCATTAAACTGAAATGAGATAAAACAGAGTCGAAAACACTGATTAGCGAATGAAATCTACTGAGAAAACATGAATCCCCATTGTCAAATACTGACAGTATAATATCCCAGGTACTGAGAAAAAAACATGAATCCCCATCATAAAATACTGGCTGTACCATATCCCAGATAAACCCCAACTCCCCCAGATAACCAACCTAGCCCAGGAGAACAGGTGAATAAACAAAAGGTCAATCAAACCAACACACAAACAAGGGGAGGGAGAAACTGGGAGGGAAATACTCGCCTCCTGTCATTAATAAAATTAAGATTATAGTTACAGTAAAGCTAGTATAATCTACAATTTTATTACATGACAGGAGGCTTCATATTTGCTGTTTTAACGCTCAGACAGCAAAGCCCAAAGAAACACGATCCGCCGTACCAACCTAAACTATGCGAAGATAGCTCCTTGTAACCGCCAGGACGGCGCCTGAAGTTGCCGTGTTACAGACTGAAATGAACCGAAAGACCTACACGCCCCGCCAATGCCAACAACAACCAAGCGGTACATGAAGGGCGAAAAAAGGAAAAGAACCATCTAAACAAATGGTGGCGTGGAACGCAGCATAAAAGAGGGACGCGCAACCAAGATAAGAATATAACCCTCGGGTCCAACTAGAGCCGATAGACTACTAAGGCCCGAACATCCGAACCCATCTGAAAGAAAAACAAGGTATAATAAAGGAAACAAATCTAGAGTCGGAGAATAGACAAAAAACGGATGAAAACCGGCAATTGAAGCATGACAAAAAACGCGTGTAGCCCTTGGGGAGATGAATACCCGTCCTCGGGAATCGTAAAGAACTCACACCCCTATGAACCCGCACGTCTAGCTCGAAGGGGGATACTAAGCAGAGCGAGGCCCGCCGAAAACAGTCGTACGCGCTACCTAATCTAGATGATACGACAGTCCCCGGTCAATAAAGTGACGAAACAATTCTCGAACCCTGTAACAGTGTTTGCAAAATTTCTGGTAATCCGTACCAGACCCAACTACGTCAGGGTCGCCATGCAGACAAATGTCTTACTGTCCCTGAGATCAAATAGGACAGGTCCCAGGGAATCCAGGACACTAGTTTCGACTCGGCCGAAGCAGAGGCCATAAAACCAACGTACCAGCAGACCGAGACACCTGTAGTAAGGTCCTGGAACCAAACAAACTGAGGAGACTCGTCAGTGTGTATGTGTCGAACACCCCTGGAGGAAAGCGTCCATTACTGAGCAAACGGGTCTGTACGCCAGCTGAAACTGGTCGGGCCTGATGGGTCCTCCTCCGTGGACCAAAGTCTTGACGCCGGGTCCTCCCGGAAAACTATTCCAAACATACGAGAACTCGGGTAGAGGAAGGCGTAGGAGGTACCCCCTTGCGTCCAATCCGTCCTCCAGGACTCTACTCCTAGAGCACCTGGCCTTTCGTCACAGAGGGTCCAGCAAGCCCGTCCGGGTAGACCGAACAGCGAAACGTCCTCGTGGAAAAACGAGAAGGATTTCGTCAGATAGTTCTGGTATTCCCGAATGTCCTAAATTCATCCAAACCTGCCAGCCAGGCTGTATTATCATCCAAATAAATGATGCCCCAGATACTTATCTCGCCAGGGAGAAAATTGAGCCCGCCTTACCAGGAATTGACCACATGGTCCTTAGAAGTTCCCTGAGGACCGCATCTAATTCAAAGTAACTAATGTATATACGTTCAAGTGTAGTCTCGTGCGGGGGCTCCAAAGGGCTCAGATCCCTTAATCCCAAGCACCTCCAGCGGTCCAAACTGTGATCAAAATAGGGTCGCCTGCAATCCCCAGATTCGGGGTCCCGTCTGGTATGTCAGAAGGGGGAGGCAAATGTGAAATTCCAGGGCCAAGGATCCAATCCCATAGAACAGGTATGGGTTGGAGCTTTAGATATGTCTCCGTAAAGTTTATTCATATAAAAACTAGACACCTAATATACTTCCTTGTATGTCCTGCTAGCACAAATCACTTGTGTAGAGGAGAACAATCGGCTTGCCAGTGCGGACTTAAAAGTACAGTATAGGCACTGCAGCAGGCCGCACTCAGGATCTCCTGTATACTAGACAGATGCTTTAACCAGGAAAGCCGCAGCGCCCCATCGGGGTCTAAGTCTGGGTACTAGGCTACCTTATTCGGGAGCCCGGCTGGGTATACCGCTCCAAGTATCCTGCAGGCTTCTCAAGCCAGCGGTCTACGGCCTCAGAAATGCACCGATGGTGCTAGGTGCTCCCCAAAGAAACCAGGGGAGCAATGGGTCGAGGGTCGAACAGGGGTTTGTTTAAGGTGACCTACAAGACGACCTCTTCTTCCACGGTTGTCGGAGCCCCTGTAGTGGGGCTTTGTTCTCCGTCCCACGGTGCCACTTGGGGACATCAACATAGTCCACACCCCCATCGTCCTCTCCCTACGAGGGGAACCGGTCTGCCCACCATTCAGCTAGGGCGGCCATGGTGGTTACGGGAACTCACACCCCTGCACCACAAGGTCGTCTGGCCGTCAAGGCAGATCATATCGGGGCTCGACGCTTCTCCGAAGTCTCATCTTTCCGGGAGCCTGGTACAGGGCCTTCACCCCTCCAATAGCGCTTATGCGCACTTGCCTGCTCTCATCTAGGAGAGTCTGACTCAATCAAGTCGCCTGCCATTTAAAAGGTGGGCCCTCTAGCGTTTCACTCCTGAGGGGCTTTAGGGAGGACCCTGGCCAAAGCCTAAATCCATGGAGGCGGTCACCGCCATAGTAGTCATTGCCTGCCTCTTTTCCCAGATAAGGGTTCTCCTGTGCAGCAGTCCCAGGCAAAGTGAGCTCTAGGAGTATAGAGGACAAGTGTCACCGGTAGGAAAATCGGGGCAGCACCCCATATAGTGAGGCAAGTTGGGCAGCGCATGCAATGCACAAGCGTGAGAATGTGGCAGTAGGCTTGGCATGCAGACATTCTGGCACAGACCAGATCAATGGGGCACAGACAAAGCAGGCCAATCAATGGGGCACAGACAAAGCCTGGGGCACAGACAAATCAGACCCTTCAGTGATGCACAGGTGATAAATTGTCCATTCCATTCTTCCGATTAAATGTACATAACACTTCTTCAGATTAGTAGCACCTAACACCCTCCTGTGTAACTGTACCCAACACCCTCCTGTGTAACTGTACCCAACACCCTCCTGTGTAACTGTACCCAACACCCTCCTGTGTAACTGTACCCAACACCCTCCTGTGTAACTGTACCCAACACTCTCCTGTGTAACTGTACCCAACACTCTCCTGTGTAACTGTACCCAACACTCTCCTGTGTAACTGTACCCAACACTCTCCTGTGTAACTGTACCCAACACTCTCCTGTGTAACTGTACCCAACACTCTCCTGTGTAACTGTACCCAACACTCTCCTGTGTAACTGTACCCAACACTCTCCTGTGTAACTGTACCCAACAATCTTCTGTGTAACTGCACACAGCATTCTTCTGCGTAACTGTAGATGCCACTATACAGATAAATTGTGCCTAACACTCTGCAGTGTGACCGTAAATAACACTCTTCTGTGAACTGTAATAAACACTCTTCTGTAGCTGTAGTTAACCCAAGACAGTGTGGGACACAAAAAGCAACCCCTTGCAGCATCTGTGTATAACAGGCAACCCATAGCATAAAGCAAGCTATGGAAAGTCACCAATGAACAGTGAGTAAACAAAAAGCGGGGTGCTAATAAGAAAATCAAAAAGTAAATAACCGTTTCTGGAAAGTAGGTAGCCAGAACAATAGATCTAGTGTAACTGTAATCTGCCTCCCCGCCGGGGCCCGGTCAGAGGGGACCTTCGGTGTAGGGAGGCCAAGCCGTCGCTCCCACGTGGCCGATCATCCCTCCCACGCCACTCGCGGTCGCGTTGGAGAGAGACAGGCAGTTCCTGCGCACCGTGCGAGATACCCACGTGGGACTGCAGGAGTCTTTCTCCGCAGTCCCGGCGGTCGGAACAGAACGGGAACCGCTCCCCGCCGACCGCTAGTGAAACAGAAAGAAAGACAAAAGTAGAATGACAGCAAGGGAGCATAGGGAAAGCAGAGGGAGAAAGGTGGAGGAAGGCACCCTTACAGACCCCACAGAATGGGGGGAGGTAGACAGAGCAGGCAAGAAGAAGACACCTGCATAAGGCACAATACATGACCTCACATCATAAAATCAAATCCTAAAATCAAATCATAAAATGTAACCATAAAATCTAATCATAAAATCAAATACAAGTAAAAAGTATATCCCACAACCACCCATATAAAACAGGAGGCAGTGGTTCTCTGACCTGTACTGACTGCGGAGAAGCAAAGAAAGAGGAAGTAGTTGGTTGGGAGGGGCCTTTTATGGATTCCTTACTGTTTTCTGATTGGTTGTTTTTCTCTCTATCTTAATGTGCTGCTGTGGAGTTCTAGTTAAGAGAGAGAGACTTAAGCAAATATGAAGCCTCCTGTCATGTTATAAAATTGTGTTCAGGTGCCCAATACGTTTGCCAGGGGAATTCTCCTGAATCAATTATGTTAATATAGGATTTCAGTCACAGAATACATGGGCAACATTTATTCTTGTTATAAGTATTTCTACTAATAAGGCTGAAACAATGGAATTTTGAGATTTACATAGAAGGGTACTTAAAGGGTTACTCCAAACACTATTACCACTACAGCCCGCTATAATTGTTATTGTGGCGAACAGAACCTCGCCTCAGGCTCCTGGAGGAGCCTGCTTGCCAGCCTCCTGCCTCAGGACTATGGCCCCTGCAATAGACTTTGGCTAATATACTTTAAAAAGGCTCTGTTTGTGCAATTGGGATTATATGGTTCGGGAACGGAATAGCCGCATGAACCAGACACCACCCAGGAGCTTGTTAAGCCCAACTGATACTTTGCCCCAACTGATACTTTGCAGCAATTTCCACCGCAGTGTTCTAAGTGTTTGTCTGGGTGTACAGATTTCGTATGAATGACCACGAGGTGGCGGCCAGCTTGTTCCCGCGAACGCAGGCAGCGGTGTTTGGGCATGAATCTCATGGAACTAAAATCGGACACAGACACTCCCGAACACTGCTGGACTTCCATCACCGCCTGCGTTCGGTTCTACATGAACAAGGGAAACAGGCTACACAAGTAACTTAAGTGTTCCGTTTGGTGTTTTAGGTACTTTTGCGCTCCCGAAAAGAGACCGACAGTTATCACTGATTACCTGGAACTGTTTTGTGCATAGGACCATGTGCACGGTTAGTCAAAATTATGATTTACATGTATATCCTGGTTCCCCAGATCAGGACTATCAAGGGATGTGACTTTTGTGGAGTTTTCATGTGTTTTGGGGGTGCTTTTGGGGTTTGTTAGATTGTATGTTTTTGTGCTTGAGAGATAAGTTAATTATGTGGTTGTGTGCTGAGGTAATGATCTCTCAGGCACAGGGGAGGAGTGTGTGGAATGTTTGCTTGTAACTAGTCTTCTCTCAGGTCCAGTGGGGAATGCCCCTGGAATGTGATTAAGGAAACCCCTTACATGGGGAGTTGCATAAAAGGCCGCATGTGGCTCCCATTAAACCAGTTCCAGTTTATCCCCAGCATAGGGTCTCGTCTCATGTCTGTGGGAGAAGGCTATACAGGCTATATCACTAGCTCTTGTAAGAGCTATCCTGTTATACTCTCTGGATTGGGAGAGTTCTACCCACTGGAAGCTGGATCTCTGACTTGGGTCAAGGGTGTCTGGAGGACAGCAAAACCTCAGTCTAGCTGCGGCGGCTAAGGGTCTACAGTGCTGATGTTGTCTGGTGGTTGCTTGGATTACTTGGTGAGCACTAGGAAGCAGCGATTGGAGGAGCAACCCAGTCGGAGTGCAAGGTGGTCCGCCACAGTTATGAGGTCAGGGGTACCCTGGCCTAGTTCCCTAGTAATGTGGCAAACCGTTTAGCAATGGTTTGCCCCCTTACCTAGGTCCATGCCAGGACCTGATGCTCCCTGGAGAGCTGTAGAAGCTGGAAGTCAATGCTGTTGACATTCATTGGCAGAGAGCGTCAGATGACCACTCTCAGCCAATGACGTCAATTCTGCGCAACAGAAATTGCACAGAATTGATATGAGTCAGCCCATAACTCTAGTCCCAGGTTGGCTGATAACACCCCTATGAAAACACTACACATACAGACTACAGGCACCGTGATCACTTCAAATCATTTAAAGGATTGTAATTAAGGTGCTTGGAGAAACGCTTTAACTCAAATATTTATTTAAACTGCAGATAAAAGAATTAGGTAGTTAAGTAACAATCATATATTATCTTTTATTTGGCTCTTAGTCATTCAGTCTAAAGTATACAGAGTAATATTTTCCCTCCAGCAATAAATCACGGAATCTATTCTTCTAATGTTAGAGTATCGATTTAGCTACAAAAGGTTACTTGGAGAAATCTTGGTAATCTTTTGATGTGACATTAGTGAAAGTATCAATCTCTTAAGGTTTGACAATAGACTGTTTTAATGTTAATATTTGTCAGTTTTACTATTTATCAATGGGTCCACCTGCCCCTATGGACCAGCCTACACTGGCAGAAATATGGTCATATGAAATTTTCAAAATGGTGGCACTGATGGGAGGGGATTTAATAATCAGCGCTGCTTCCCATTTGACTAAACTGCAATCATCAATAGATCTGCTTGGCAAATATACAGGTATCGGGGGTTTGTTCAGCTATCACTTAAAGGGTTTCTATAGTGCCAGGAAAACAAGCTTGTTTTCCTGGCACTATAGATTTCCCCTTTGTCAAGGCCCTCTAACCCTCCGCTCTGCCCACGCTCCTCGGACGTCGGCGGGGGAAACCTAATGCGCATGCGCGGCAATGGCCGCATTTGCATTACGATGTCCCCATAGGAAAGCATTATATAATGCTTTCCTATGGGGAAAATCTGACGCTAGAAGTCCTCATGCAGAGTGCGAGGACGTCCAGCATCAGATTAACGGACCAAAAGTCGGTTTCAATTCCGGAAGTCCCTCTAGTGGCTGTCTGGGAAACAGCCACTAGAAGAGGAGTTAACCCTCAGAGGTAATTATTGCAGTTTATAAAAACTAAAATAATTATCACTGGAGGGTTGAAGGTGATGGGAGTTTGCACCCAGACCTACAGTGTCCCTTTAAGGGTTAAGACCGTTGTGATGGACCACCTTCACTAAGTATCCTGCCCACTGCTTATTCGTGTGTTTCCCCATGTATTGGGTATTTATTTAGTGTGTTTTGCCTGTTCCACGGTCGGGAGAGCTCAGACGAATGGAACCTGTTCGTCTCCTGAGCGGGGACCACCCTGATTTCCCATTTAGAACGCTCATTAGAACGTTGTGATACCGCAAGGGAAATCATTAAAGGGACAAACCGTTTTCCTGGCACTGCAGGTGCCTTGTACATGCGGGTTGTATTTAACTGTGGTGTCTCTGGTCCGGGCTGTAGCGAGGAGCTATTGTTGGCTGGATGCGTGGTGGGTGGCTGTAAACCTCTGCCCCTCAGGCCTGTTGTGATGGGACTGGTGGTGCAATGTTCGGGTGATGTCTGTAGGCCTTCGTCTCTGTGTCTTACTCGTTTTGGGCTTTGTTGACTCTTTCGGGTTGAGGGGGGTATGTGTGAGCCTCTCTTGTGTGGCTTTGGCAACACTGCTTGGGCTCTGCTTGTCTGCTTTGGGCGGTTAATGTCCCTTTGTTGCTTCTTCCACCGAGTCGTAGTGCCGGTTAACCGCTCCGGTGGTGTTGTTGCTTTGATCGGCCGCCTTTGTAGCTGGTATCGGAGCAGGAGGTAGGTTCCTCTCGCTCCGAAAATTTCCAGCATATTTCCAGCATCTGGCGTCAAATTTAGCCCGGTAGGCCGCTGCCCATTCATCAGCAGTCTGTTGCGCCGGATTCGCGGCCCTGCCGTCGGCCATCTTGGCTTGGTCTTGTGGGGCCGTTTGGTCGGAGTTGCGCTTACGAGTGTCCCAGAGGTGAGTGCTCTCCGTGGGCTGGTGGACCGGGATGACCCCCTCCGGTCCAGGGGGGTGATGGGGGGAGGGGGGAGGAACTAGGGCCCTTCTTTACAGAGGCATCTAGTTGTGGCGGGGGGAGAGCGGCCGTCCCTCCCACGCCCGCCTTTCGATTAGGCTTCAGATGCTTGTCTGATAGGTACTGCTCATTTTGTCGATTGAGGGGTATATTAGTGCTCTGCTTAGTGTCCCCTTTCATTTGCTGGCCTTTGTGGCCTGATTTGTCGCCGTTTGGGTCGGGAAAGGTGGTTTTCTATGCGTTTTTTGCAGGAGCTTTGGAGACGGTCAACCACTCGGCTCTGCGGTCAGGCCCCGCCCCTCCAGGAGCACCCTTTATTAAAATGAGGTTTCACGCCCTTTCTCCTGATTAGGCGACGAAATCCCTCTCCTCCCTGAGCACTGATTGATTTCAGCTGATTGGCTGTTGCTTGGTTTAGGCGTGAAGTTTGAATTCACCGGACTAAACCAAGCAACTCCATTGAACTTATTTCTGGGATGTAAAGAGCCTCGAGCCCCAGACTTTAGATGATTTCTCGGGCTCTGTACATCAGATAGCCCCACTATTTACAGGGATCCTAGATGGGACCCGGGGCTATCCAGTGATACCACGGGGCGCCAAGCCCCTAAGTGTTCCCCCATAAATGTAGTGTTTTACTGGTGGTATCTCCCAGAGCGGGAGATGGCTATCTGTAACCCAGACCCCTTTTGCCTGGGATTGTGTTGTACTGAATGGAGACCCCCTGTGGGGGTCTGTGCATAAAAGCTGTGTGTTCCAAATAAAGATTGTCAGAGTATTTTACCTCCAGAACTGTGTCTCCTCTGGTTACTGCAGGGAAGGGAGATTTAACCCCTGTGTCTGCTGTTTCAGCTTGCAGGGGATACAGCGGGGAAAGTCCTTGTAAGGACTAAGAGCTAGTTCCCCTATCCGTTTCCCGGTTCCAGGTAGGAAGCAGCCCTTTGGTGGAGGTACCCAGCTGGGGTACAGGGACCTCCGCTACAACCGTATTTCAATTGGCAGATATGAAAGCGCAGTGACATTCTGTGACACAGCGAGGAGATCGATTGGACATGTTTTTGCAAGCTGTCAGATTCTGCTCTTAGCCGTTACAGCGTGGGAGTGTGAATCTACTGCACACATTTCACCCAAAATAGGAAACTGATCATCATTTCACACATCACTATCTGGGAGATTTCACACCTGACAAAAATAGTAAGTGGTTTATGAAAAATATAAAAAACAAATTACAACATGACTTCTCATTTCTGGCATGCCAGAGTCCTGTAATTTAGGGTTCAATAGTAATGCAAATCTGTATTCAAACCAACAGAAAGGGGAAAATTCTAGACAAGTGTTCTATTAAAAAGATAAATATGATTAATAAACTCCTGCTGCAGAGTGAGATCGCTATCTGTAACACAGTGCAATGCATTGTGGGTCAGTATACGGTACCATGATGTACAGAGTCCAATGCATTGTGGGTCAGTATAAGGTACCATGATGTACAGAGTGCAATGCATTGTGGGTCAGTATACGGTAACCATGATGTACAGATTGCAATGCATTGTGGGTCAGTATACGGTACCATGATGTAGAGAGTGCAATGCATTGTGGATCAGTATACGGTACCATGATGTACAGATTGCAATGCATTGTGGGTCAGTATACGGTACCATGATGTACAGATTGCAATGCATTGTGGGTCAGTATACGGTACCATGATGTACAGAGTCCAATGCATTGTGGGTCAGTATAAGGTACCATGATGTACAGAGTGCAATGCATTGTGGGTCAGTATACAGTACCATGATGTACAGAGTGCAATGCACTGTGGGTCAGTATACGGTACCAAGATGTACAGCGTGCAATGCATTGTGGGTCAGTATAGAGTAACCATGATGTACAGCGTGCAATACATTGTGGGTCAGTATACGGTACCATGATGTATAGAGTGCAATGCATTGTGGGTCAGTATACGGTAACCATGATGTACAGCGTGCAATGCATTGTGGGTCAGTATACGGTACCTTGATGTACAGCTTGCAATGCATTGTGGGTCAGTATACGGTACCATGATGTACAGCGTGCAATGCATTGTGGGTCAGTATACGGTACCATGATGTACAGAGTGCAATGCATTGTGGTCAGTATACGGTAACCATGATGTACAGCGTGCAATGCATTGTGGGTCAGTATACGGTACCATGATGTACAGATTGCAATGCATTGTGGGTCAGTATACGGTACCATGATGTACAGCGTGCAATGCATTGTGGGTCAGTATACGGTACCATGATGTACAGCGTGCAATGCATTGTGGGTCAGTATACGGTACCATGATGTACAGCGTGCAATGCATTGTGGGTCAGTATACGGTACCATGATGTACAGATTGCAATGCATTGTGGGTCAGTATACGGTAACCATGATGTACAGAGTGCAATGCATTGTGGGTCAGTATACGGTAACCATGATGTACAGATTGCAATGCATTGTGGGTCAGTATACGGTACCATGATGTAGAGAGTGCAATGCATTGTGGATCAGTATGCGGTACCATGATGTACAGATTGCAATGCATTGTGGGTCAGTATACGGTACCATGATGTACAGATTGCAATGCATTGTGGGTCAGTATACGGTACCATGATGTACAGATTGCAATGCATTGTGGGTCAGTATACGGTGCCATGATGTAGAGAGTGCAATGCATTGTGGATCAGTATACGGTACCATTATGTACAGATTGCAATGCATTGTGGGTCAGTATACGGTACCATGATGTACAGATTGCAATGCATTGTGGGTCAGTATATGGTACCATGATGTACAGATTGCAATGCATTGTGGGTCAGTATACGGTACCATGATGTACAGAGTTTGCTTCCATCCTCCAGCCCTATGAATACAAGTTCTTGTGCAATAAGTATGAGGTACCTTGAGTGCAGCGGTTCCCGCATACTGCCTGCTGATTGCATCGCCGTTGTTTGCCCACATGATCTGGTACAGACGGTAACATTTCATCGGGAGCAGTTGCTCCGGGGGCATCACACCTAATTTCTTGAGCTGGGAACAGAGAGCAGTGTCATTGTGTGAACGAGAGGTAATTAATATATAAAAACTGGAAAGAGACATTCACAGCTTCAGCCAATGAGCACCACTTTCTTGGGTATTCATTATATCAGCCATGTATTAAAGCACGGAGACTTGCTTAATGTGGAAAATAATAGTAATAATAATCTTTAACCTAATGAGGACAACAATCTGGCATTGAAGAGCTACCACCTCTTATGCTTTTAGCATTAGTCCGGTAATAGAGATCATCAGGGATTACGTAGGACAAAACTAGTTCGTAATGGCTTCATTACACAACATGAAATCTTCCCTCCTGCTACACTGTGACCATTTAAAGCAGGGGAAGGCAACCATCAGTATTCCAGATGTGGTGGACTACATCTTCCCTGATGCTTTGCCAGTATAGATTTAAAAGCATTATGGGGGATGTAGTCCACAACATGTGGAATGACCAAGGTTTTTTTTATGTTACAACTTTACTATCTGTTAATAGACAGACGTTGTTGCACATGACAATTGTAATCATGTAACTAACTTGCAATTCTGATTATTTTTCTTCCAATAACACAGAGCCAATGCAGGTATAGGTATAGGTGGGTATTCATTACATAACATTATGGGCTCTTTACCTGAAGTTCCATCACCACGCGTGCAATGGCGGCTTGTACAACGTTGGTACGATCAAGGCAATCCATGCAGTTTACTCTGAATATCCCTTCTTGTTTGCAGATCACCCCGGCCTGGTCCACCCTATCAAAAGTAAAGCACCCACACCACTTAAGGACTCTAGGAAATCCAGGATCTAAACTGTTCCAAACAGGCAGGAACTTGTACTCACCAGCCCCACTTCATATCCAAGATGATATCGCTAATCGCATCAGTCAGAGTCTGAACATTCTCAAACTTCATCCCTCGGCTGTGTGAGAAGGCAAATAACACGCTTACAAAACTCAGATGCCAATGGAAATAAACAACAATTATTCAGGTGGAAGAAAGGAGCAGAATAGCATGGCCGTATTTAAAAAACACAACTAGTAATCAAGTTTTAATAACTTATTCCCCATTAAAAACATGGGAAGATGTTTGTGTGAATTTACACGAATGAACGGTTTATTCACTAGTTACATAATAAGTAATAAGCTCTGCACCGATACCTTTCCCTGGGTGGATACATTCGATATACTGGGTGTGTTTGATACGATAGATTTCTGTGAAGCAGGTACCAGTAAATATTCTCACCAGTGTTCGTGAAAGTCGAAGGTGACATACGTAAGGTTGGGATTGTTAAACATGAGAACTTGTTTGAGATAGGCATCGCCGATGATCTTCTCTCTGCCTACTTGGTCCACCAAGTTTATAAGAACCTAAAATATAAACAAAACAACCTCAATAATAGTGACAGGAAAAGTCAGGATGAAGTCAGGCCATGGGGAGAATATCAAGCAGGGGATTATGACAACAGTACCTGCTTCTTGTAGATGTCCAGCTCTTGGTTAAAATGTAGACAGAAATACTGGCTGGTTTCTTTCTCACCTACAGGAACCAGCAAACCATGGTAAATGAACTAGAATGATTTTAGGTTTCATTAACAGGTTTCTGATGAATGGACAAAATGTAGAATAACGGCAAAACACCAGGGGAAATAAACCATAAACTAAAAACAGGAGCAAGAAAATCAACAACCAGAACAAAGGACAGCAGAGATAGCAATCATCAGAACTGAAAGGAAGATTAATAAAGAGGCGATACAGCAGAGCTCTGCTCTAGAACTCCAACAGGTAAATTAAATAAAAGCGTCTCTAGACTGGGTCAATTATGTTAAAACTATAAATGAGTGCTAGATTTCTCTGCATCTGTAGGTAAAACAAAATGGAACAAAGTGCGAAACAAGTCTCTATTCATACTGATCTAGAACAATGTATAATAGCTCGATATTGATCTGGAGCTCCCGAAGCAAGGATTTATGGAGTAACGTGCTATATAAATCAGTTGTTTATTCAAACAACTGAATAAATGTATTATCAGTTATCAGGTATTCATGGACAGCTGGAAGCCAATGATAATAGTTGTGTAGAATCCCGTATTACTAACAAAATGATACAAAGAACAAGCCAATCCTTTGACTGGTTTGAGAATAACACAAGGTAACATTAAATCAGAGCCCTCGAACACTGATATTAAATGACCATGGCGCAAATACAAAGCGAAAGTGATTGATGACAAGAATTTCAGATCTAATCCATTCTGGACTTACCTTTATCTAGCCGTGGTCTGGGGTTGTACCTATACCCTGCCTGACTCCAGAATACCGGTACAGAACCTCGGGTCTGGACAAAGGACAGTGAGTGATTGTGGACGTGGATTAACTGCTCCGTCTCCACATAGTTTGCAACTTGTCCAGTTTTGTCCACACCTCTCCGCTTGTACCTCATCCCTGAAGAAAAATAAAGACAGTTATACTCAAACAACATTTAATGTGAGTGTTCTACACACACAGCAAAAATATTGGGGTTTAGTTACGGTATAGGATCATACATTGCATAAGCCTGACACAACGTCAAGGTACCCCATTCTTGGCAGGTCCTACTCTAGCGGCCTTATGCCTGCTCTTATGAGATTAACACTTACCCACTTACTCCTTTTGTGCCCTCCCTGTCACAGATGCCTAATTTCAGGATCCTATTTAACTTTGCACTGCAGAGAGTCCAAGGAGGAAGGATTTCCCAAGTAAGTGGACATATTAAGTTTTACATATAAGGTATAAACACATCAGCGCTTCCTATAGACACAATAAACACATATACGAATGTAAAGTAGGGATTCCTTTGTCTTGGTATACTACCTACGATTGACAAAAGCAGGAGCTAACGCCATCAAGTTTTGTAATTTTTCCCACTTGTCACTAGTAATGGCTGTAGGGAAATAGCATTGGCTTGCTGGATTCTCCATGGATCTCTGAGTTGTACTGTGGCGCATGCATGAGATTACAGCACTGACGTGGACTCCTGACAGACTAAGTACAGCAGATGGAGAGTGCTAGCAGGAAGACCATGATGAATAGGTTCAGCCAAGTAAAACTCACCTCCCCATGTGCCCTGCGGCCACCACACAACAAACAAACAGAGTAGCCCCCATAATACACAAAGAGCCAAGAGCGTGAGAGAGCCACTTGTAGCATTTACTCAGTACTTCATTACACAGTGTTTGAAATACAATGACTAAAAAGCTTTGACTATCACTATGAAAAAAAAGATGGTAGACACCAGTAACAGCACGTTAGTTGTGTAAATGGTGGGTGGGTTTTTTTTTGGGGGGGGGTTATTTTTAACGAATGTAATTTTCAAACAGCAGCTTCAACAATGTGAACTTTCTCCCTATATACTCCACCCAGTAAGTATACATTATCAAAAGTTAAAAAATTGGAGCACTTATATTGAATTACCCTAATTATATAGATTTTCAATTGCCTTGTGTCAAATTATATCTAAATAAATATAATAAATAAGATAAAATAAAAAATAAAAGTACACTGTGATTAGGGTGTGTTGTACAGAAGACATTCTTGTATTTGTACTTTTAGTTTCACATACAATTTGACACAAGGCAATTGATACCTTACATTATTAGTAAGGTAAATATAAGCGCGACACTATTTTTAATTTGATTAATTTAACAGCACATTCGTTTCCATGACTTATCTTCTCTTGTATAAAATCCGTGTTAATCCATAGAGTATAAAAATGTTTGTTCGTTTTTTTTTCTATAAAAATTAGTAAAAGCAGGTTGCAGTGAGCTCAGTTTCTTGTCATTATAATCTGTCACCAGGAACAGGATGCAGACCGAAAACGTGTTTGTTATACTCGGTACCTAAAACGGCACAGACGCCAAACAGGAATTCCTCAAATCTAAATATTATGACGGTCAGTAAAACAAAGCATGTATGAGCCCTCCTGCTGTACAGATCACAGTGAAACCTCACGGAGGCCAAAATCCAAGCTATTACAATCACAAATACAAGACATTACTACCAGGAAGGATCGAACAACCATAGAGAGACATATGGTAACATAAGCACACAAACCTTCACCTAAAAAAGAAACAATCTCTTCCTTTCCTTTAGAATTACCTCGATTTAACATAGAATCATAGTATATAGAATTTGCCCATTTTTGGATTTAGTTTTCTCCTGACTTTGCTTATTATTTAAGTTGTATTGTTTCCTTCTCAAAAAAAATAAAGATAAAATAAAATACGTACATAAGTAATAAAATGGTTACAATCTAATTTAGCTGCAATAACATGTACTGTGTGAAATAGTATCACTGGACAACATCTCTCCAGTTAGGAGTTAAAGGGACACTATAGTCACCAGAACAACTACAGCTTAATGTACGGCATGCAGCTAATGTACGGCATGCAGCTTCATGTACGGCATGCAGCTTCATGTACGGTATGCAGCTTCATGTACGGTATGCAGCTTCATGTACGGTATACAGCTTAATGTATAATATACAGCTTCATGTATAATATACAGCTTCATGTACGGTATGCAGCTTCATGTACGGTATGCAGCTTCATGTACGGTATGCAGCTTCATGTATAATATACAGCTTCATGTACGGTATACAGCTTCATGTACAGTATGCAACTTAATGTACGGTATACAGCTTAATGTATAATATGCAGCTTAATGTACGGTATGCAGCTTAATGTACAATATGCAGCTTAATGTACAGTATGCAACTTAATGTACGGTATACAGCTTAATGTATAATATGCAGCTTAATGTACAGTATGCAACTTCATGTACGGTATACAGCTTAATGTACAGTATGCAACTTAATGTACGGTATACAGCTTAATGTATAATATACAGCTTAATGTACGGTATACAGCTTCATATATGTATAATATGCAGCTTAATGTACGGTATACAGCTTAATGTACAATATGCAGCTTAATGTACAGTATGCAACTTAATGTACGGTATACAGCTTAATGTATAATATGCAGCTTCATGTACGGTATACAGCTTAATGTACAATATGCAGCTTAATGTACAGTATGCAACTTAATGTACGGTATACAGCTTAATGTATAATATGCAGCTTAATGTACGGTATGCAGCTTAATGTATAATATGCAGCTTAATGTACGGTATGCAGCTTCATGTACGGTATACAGCTTAATGTATAATATGCAGCTTAATGTACGGTATGCAGCTTCATGTATAATATGCAGCTTCATGTACGGTATACAGCTTAATGTATAATATGCAGCTTAATGTACGGTATACAGCTTAATGTACGGTATGCAGCTTAATGTACGGTATACAGCTTAATGTACGGTATACAGCTTAATGTATAAAATGCAGCTTAATGTACGGTATACAGCTTAATGTACGGTATACAGCTTAATGTATAATATGCAGCTTAATGTACGGTATACAGCTTAATGTATAATATGCAGCTTAATGTACGGTATACAGCTTAATGTACGGTATACAGCTTAATGTATAATATGCAGCTTAATGTACGGTATACAGCTTAATGTACGGTATACAGCTTAATGTATAATATGCAGCTTAATGTACGGTATACAGCTTAATGTACGGTATACAGCTTAATGTATAATATACAGCTTAATGTATAATATGCAGCTTCATGTACGGTATACAGCTTAATGTATAATATGCAGATTAATGTACGGTATGCAGCTTAATGTATAATATGCAGCTTCATGTACAGTATACAGCTTAATGTACAGTATACAGCTTAATGTACGATATACAGCTTAATGTACAGTATACAGCTTAATGTACAGTATACAGCTTAATGTATAATATACAGCTATACAGCTTAATGTACGATATACAGCTTAATGTACGGTATACAGCTTAATGTATAGTATACAGCTTAATGTACGATATACAGCTTAATGTACAGTATACAGCTTAATGTACGGTATACAGCTTAATGTACGATATACAGCTTAATGTATGATATACAGCTTAATGTAGTTGTTCTGGTGAGTAGGCCTTTTTGTGCAAAGACTTACATTGCCCCTAGGGACACCAAGTGACCACTCCTCAGATGGCCACTGGAGGGGTTTCCTGGCTCAGGGCTGCACATAGGGTTGCCATCTATTTTGGAAACAAATATCGGCCATTCTAATTTGCATAAATAATTATATATGCGTTACATCACAGGGCACGACGTACATAAATGAATGAGAACATTTGGAAGTAGAAAATACCAAAATTTACTAATAAACTACTTACAATGTTTGTACTTTGTGTGTATAGCATTGTAAGTGTGTGTATGTACTGTCTGTGTGTGTGTGTAGTAGTGCGTCATTGTCTGTAACTTTGAATGTGTTTCTACAATGTCTGTGTGTGTTATTGTGTGTATATATAGTATATAACAATGTGTGTACATACCATTTATAACAGAGATATACAGACAGACTGCTGTACACACACAGACTGCTGTCGGTTGTACGGGGTCGGGAAGGCCTGCCTTGGTGAGGGCTGTGGTCACCACCTCGAGGTTAGCCAGTCTGTCGTTGACCTTGCCCATGGAGCTCATGAGTGAGGCCAGCATAGCCTGGATGTCCCCTGAATTGGTGCTGCTGGGGCCTTCTCCTGCTTCCGTATTGTTTGTTGTCGTGTTTAGGAGTTTAAATAACTCAGCTTTCCTTGCTGTAGCAGGGTAGGGAATTTGACGTCTCCGTGGAGGTACGGATTTTTGGATACCTCAGAGTATATTCTTTACCTGGTATGACGACATGAAGCTATGTGTGTTAGGTCTTAGGGTTAGCATGTGATGTTGTATGCCTGTAAGATATAACTTAATTGTGTTATACGATAAGTGTAATTTAAGGTGGCAAAAGGAAGTGAAAGCTATAATAGATGGTTGTGATATGTCGTGATCGGCGAGAAATCTGTTGAATAGTGTAAAGGCTCTGTTATATGTAGTGTGAGTGTTGTGCGATAGTGCTTAATTGGCTAGATCCCTACTATGTTGCATGATTATATCTAGTCCATGATTAGTTGTGTGAACGGAGGGGCGACTGTGGCTGCTTGAGCGGCTGACGGGTGTGCTTGTCGAAAAAGCCTGAAAATTAAAACGAGACTGGCTGTCAGCTGCTATATTACTAATACCTGGTACATGAAAGCAAACCAAGTAGAAGTTATGACATGCTGCCAACCACGTGAGTTTCCTAAGAAACCTCATGATTGTAAGGGATGATGAACGGCCTTTGTTGATTATGTGACATGTGGCTTGATTATCTGAGTGGCAACGAACAGACAAGCCTGACCATTGGTGTCCCCATGCCACAGCAGCCGCTACAATAGGGTAGATCTCAAAGAGAGCAGAGGTTGTAAAAAAGCCTTCTAAGTCACGGACTTCTTCGGGCCACTTACCCCCGCTAATCCGAAGCATAATGCAGAGAGGGGGATATAACAGCTATTGGCCCCTATGACCCTATCTGCCAGTACTTATCTATTATTTGGGGATCATATTTGGATATACTGTGAGCAGGTGTACGTACCTGGAAGTATTTTTAAAGAATTTTAGACAATCCGTTTAGGTGGCAGTAGATACCTGTAACTGCGCCGGGGTCTCTGCTGTTTCCACCCACCCTGGACCCAAGGCCAGGATCCAGCTTTAGTGGGTGAACCTCTCTTTCCCCAGAGAGCAGGAACAGGAACAAATCAAGCTATTGCAAGAGCTTCCTCTGGGGAGTAAGTGATTATAGCAATCCCCAGAGTGTAGGTATCCCTTCCCCCAAACATGAGAATTACCCACATGATGGCATACCATTTGCAAAAGTAGACTACTCAAGGTATTGCAAGTGGGCTATGTCCAGTCTTTTGTAGTAGCCATTTAGTCACAAACACTGGCGTAATTTAAAAACAGAGGGGAAGAGTCTGCGCTTAAAGGACCACTCTAGGCACCCACACTCTAGGCATAAACATAGCACTATTTCCTCTAGTGGCTGTCTCATTGACAGCCACTAGAGGCGCTTGCGTGCTTCTCACTGTGATTTTCACAGTGAGAGCACGCCAGCATCCATAGGAAAGCATTGTGGCAATAGAGCAGTATTTTCTGCTCTACTCTTGTGAGTATATTTTATGCTATTTTATTTATTTTAATGTTCCTACTGAGAGCACTATTTGCTGTTTCTTATACCTTGTGGAATACGGTGGAACCCAAGCCGGACGGACGGACCTACCCTTCCAGTGCATCCTGTAGTGGGGATTATACCACTAAGTGCGCTTCACCCCAGAGCTGGCCCTAGCTCCATCAAATGTGAGTGCACAATCCTCCTTTTTACTTATTTTTACCCTTTGAGCTACAATATTTCACCATTGGCAGTTTTTTGTGTTTTCTTTTATCTCCACATATATGGATTATCTACAACCCGGACGGATCAACTCCTGAGGATTGTACACATACCCTATCCATATATCAGTGAGACTGTTTTTATTGATTTTATTCAACATTTTTCTTATCATTTGATTTTTATTGAACATCTGGATGGACTCTGTTTTATTCATTATTTTTATATAATTGCAATAGAGACTATTATACCCAGGTTTTATTACTTGCTGATTATACACTTCAACCAATTGGTTTCTATTTTATGGTACTGTTCTCTGTACAATAGCGCAGCCCTTAAATCCTTTTTTTTCTTCCCATCTTTAGCATTCATATTTGTTTTTGTGTGAAAAAAAGCAAAAAACAAATATTTGGCCAGTGTTTGTGACTAAGTGGCTACTAAAAATGACTGGACATACCCCACTTGCAATACCTTGGGTTGTCTAGTTTTGCAAATGGTATGCAATCATGGGGGTAATTCTCATTCCTGGGCTACCATACGCTCTCAAAGGCAACATAACCAATCTGGCAAATTTCAATGTGAAAAAAATGAAATGCAAGCCTTATATTTGACTCTTTCACTTTCCAAAACACCATAAAAACTGTACATAGGGGGTACTTTTATACTTGGGAGACTTCGCTGAACACAAAAATAAGTGTTTTAAAACAGTAAAACATATTACAACAATAATATTGTCAGTAAAAGTGCCGTTCGTGTGTGAAAAATGCAAAAAACTTAACTTTTACTAAAAATATCATTGTTGTAATACAAGTTACCATTTTGAAACACTAATGTTTGTGTTCAGCGACGTCTCCCGAGTAAAACAGTACCCCCCATATACAGGTTTTATGGTGTCTTGGAAAGTTACAGGGTTAAATAGAGTGCTTGCAATTCAAATTCTCTGCACTTTCTGCCTGGGTTGTCAGGCATGTCAATCAAATTTTAATTAATGAAATCACATTATTATTAAAATATTACTTAAATATACACGTCGAATTTTAATATATATACATATATATGTATTTAAAGTCTACGTGTACACTTATGTAGTTATTTATGTAATTATATATATTTGCGGTTATTTGTATTTTATTTATAGATATATATATTTCCTGGCTAATCATGGCAGCATATACACAAGGGTTAGCTCCTCCCCTACAGCCGATAGGACAGGAAAACCACCAAGATTTTAAAAGGAGGCTCCATCCCTAAGGTCCTCAGTCTTTTTCCTGTCCTACAGCCCTTAGGACGTGAGCAATTTGCTCCCTTTACTTACGGACATGTATGTTGTTTTATCTTCATTACTTTATTTGCTGTTTTACTATAGTTCATTATGCAGTTGTGCTTTTATGCTGTGATGCATTTAAGCTTTGATATCTTTAAACTAGTGCATTATACAGCTGTACCTTATTTTTAAGATTGTGGTACATTATGCGGTTGTGCTTTTGATAGGAAGCATTTAAGCTGTGTTGCATTTAAAACAGTTTCATTTAAATTTGCATTTAATACTGTTGCATGTAATACCGCAAGTCATTGGAAACCGCAGTACATTTGGAAAACTAATATATTTTAAATACTGTGATACATTTTGGAAACTGTGTTACCTTTTATACCTTGAGGCCTTTAGACTGTGGTGCCTTTAAACTTTGACTTTTTGCCCATGGTTGCCTTTTATACTTCCTTGTAGGCACTTTTGTTCTCTATTTTGCTTCCCCCTTGGTCCCAGTGATTTATTCCCGGTCACTGGGTGTTTAGGGGCCATGTAGGCTTCAGACAGGGTCCTCTCCCTGGTCTCTAAACAGCAAACACACTCGGAATAGGCCCACATGTGTGCAGTTTGTGCCTTATTGGGCCTAATACAGATAACCTGCATTGTGGGAATACAAGTTGTGGCAGCCATCTGGGATAAGGGCAATTGCCAGAAAGTACCTAAAATAAAGGGGAAAATTACAGTAAACATACACTAATTGGGTAAGTATTTGCAGGGTCTCCAGACATGGATAAGTGCTGTCTTTAGCCTGTTTTAAAGCTATTTCGCTGGTTTCTTATAGAATTTAACAGTGCACATTTTTTCTTAATACTTTACCACAGGTAATATTTAGTTATTATTATTTGTCAGGTGTCTGATTCTTCACCACGATCTGGTTATGAGGAAAAAACTGTGGAAGGAATCGGTTATGCACTGACTTCCTCCAGAAGGTTGTCGCTTCAGCATGACCTATCACTGTGCAGCCACATGACATGCGGGCAGGGCTTACAAAGTAAGTTCCAGAGGCCTTAGGGGTAAGAAAAGAGGCCAGGCTTTACCCTGTGGAGGACGTTATTTCCAACCCCAGAACTACACCACCTAAGTGGCAAACTTATGGATCAGACCTGTCCAAAATGTTACGCCTACCATTGCAGGAGGCCAGCCAGCTGTGACTTCCGCTGCTGTTTCTACAAACATGAAATATGTGATTAAAGATCTAAAGGCTACTATGGAGAGAGATATTAAAAGCCAAGATTGAAGAGGCAGTCTGAAGTCTTCAGGTTACATCTGACTTCTTCACAGAAACTTCCCTAGATGTAACTAGGATATTCTCTGGATCAAATGGCTTTATCTATAGCAGCTAAGAAAGCATTATGGTTCTGTTTCTGGGATGATGACTCATCCTCCAAGTCTGCCCTCTACACCATTCTATTTGAAGGGGTGTTGCTGTTTGGGAAAATTTTGGATAATTCCATTGAAAAGGCGAATGAGGGCTGCAAGATATTAGTACCTTAGGATGGAAGTTCCAAGGATCCCAACTCCTCATAGTCTGACCGGAGAACCTCCAGTGACCAGTATTTCTGAGATACATGGAGCTACTGGCCCTGCCTTTCAAGGTTCTAATGGAGCTATAACGCAGTCGTTTTGCTCTTCAGCAATAAACATATCTCCTCCAGTACTAGGAGCCTCATTTTTCTGATCACACAAACCTGGGATCGTCATACTCTGGAGGCTTGAGTTATATCCATGGTCCAGATTGATATAGACTGGAGTTTTTTCTTAACGGGCACAGGAGTCTCCATACCAACAGGAGTATTAAGACCAATGAATCAAAAGGTAAAGCACTGAAGGAAGAAGCCTTCTGGACGAAGAGGTGATTTTTTTTTTTAGGTCCCAGAACAAGAGCAGTTCCAGGATCAAGGTTCGCCTCTCTTCTGGTGCTAAGAGGAAAAGCACATGAAAGCCTACACTGGACCTAAGAGGGGCCAACAAGAGGCTGAATGTTAGAGTCTTCAGGATGAAGTCAATCAGATCCATATCTCAAGCAATCTGGAAGGATAATTTTCTTACCTCTATATATCTCAAGGATGCTTACTTTCAGTCCAATCTGCAGAGATCTTCGGCATTAGCTCAGAAGAGAACTTCCATGTTGGTGCCCTACCATATGGCCTCAATGCGGCCCAAAGAATCTTTCTTTGTGCTTATAGTGTTATTGAGAGTCCAGAACTCCACCTGGTTCCATTATCTGGAGAATCTACTTCTGATAGCCTTAGACCCTCAGAAGGCAGGCACACATAGGTATATAGTTCTTTCATAACTCCTAAAGTTTGGCTGCCTGATGAATATCAAGAAAAGCAGTTTCAGACCAGCTCAGTGGTTGACATTCCCGAGTGGAAAATTCTAGGCTCTGCTTTTCCCTATCTCAGGATCAGTTCCACAGATTGTAAAGGTTTTCTCTCCCAGTTTCTTCATTTCTGCTTGGTAACCGCAAGAAAATAGATGCAACTACTAGGAATCCTGGCTTCCACCAGCAGACTTGTCATCTCTGGATTCCTTTCAGATCCTTCCTATCTTGGTCTAACAAGAGAAAGATTATTGGAGCCAGCCACTTACTATGTCCCAATCAGTGGAGTTGCACCTTACCCTGGCAGCTGAAAGAGGGATTAGATCTCTGAGTTTCCAGTGAACAGAACCTCATTGGTCAATTATTAGCTCGAATTCCAGTTTTTATAAGATTAGTTGCACAGTGTTTGGACCATGTTGCACAATATTTCCATTCATGTGTATGGAATTAAGAGTCATTTTCAAGGCTCTTCTTCACTTCAGAGGCTTGCTGAAGAACGAGTGGGTCCAAATTTGCTCAAATATCAATGCAACTGTAACCTATATCTACCAAGATGGGTCTCACAGATATGTATTGATGGAATTCCAGCCCATAATGATCAGGGCACAGAAGAACAACCAGTGGCTCAGGATGCCATGGCTGTTTGCTGGAGCCGAATAACTGTGGACAAGGTGGATTGGCAACCATGTCCTGACGTAGCCTTGTGGTTGACGCAGATTGTCTGATACCCTACATAAATCTGATGGCCATTTCTTGGAACTAACAGGTCCAGAAGTATTTTTTACATGCTAGGACCAGAATGCTCAGGATCAGGATACACTGGCTCAAATTTCGAATTTTAGTCTGATGTACATATTTTCCTGTTTTCGACCTTCTTAAAAAGGCAATGCAAAAGGTCACAGTGGAAGACTGTGTCGACTCTAATTCCTATGATGAATAATTGATTCTGGAACCTCCAAGGGAAATTCCTGTACGTCCAGAACTATTACAAGGCCCCATGACACACCAGGATCCTCAATTTCTGGTGTTGATGTGGTAGTCCATATTAGTATAGGCATCCCTGAGACGGTCATTGAGATCCTCTTACAATCCTATACAGGTTTTACTAAGCTTGACATGCTTTTGTCTGTTGGAATTACTCCTCGTTCAGGCCTTGAAAGGTTCTGTGTTTTAACACTCTAGAGGAGCACTTAGCTGCACTTTGCTTCATATAGGCATTGATTGAAATCATGCCTCCACTGAGTGTGGTGAAGCCAATATGTGACGTACCACTGGTCACACGGGCCCTGACTGAACCATTATTCGAACCTCTAGAAGGAGCTTCCATGGTGGTAGCACAGAAAGTGCTGGTGGCTGGTACCCCAGCAAGGAGAATGGGTGAACTCCAGGCTTGATCCTGTGAACCCCCTTTCACTACTTTTCAACAGATATGGTCATCTTGCATTTGGCACCTGAAGATCCTGCCTATGGTGAATGCTTATCTATGTCATTCTCTACCTGTACTGAAGGGTACCGATTGAGCGTTGATGCCCCTGATGCTTTGCTTCATGTAAGCAACAATTTAACTCAAGCCTCCGCTGAGGGTGTTGAAACCAAGATGTGAAGTACCACTGGTCTCACAGACTCTGACTGAACTTCTAGCAGGAGCTTCCATGATGTTAGCCCAGACGTTGCTGTTGCTGGTACCTCAGCAGGGTGAATGTGTGCACTTAGCTGCACTTTGCTTCATATAGGTATTGATTGAAATCAAGCCTCCACTGAGTGTGGTGTAGCCAATATGTGACGTACCACTGGTGTCACGGGCCCTGACTGAACCATTATTCGAACCTCTAAAAGGAGCTTCCATGGTGGTAGCACAGAAAGTGCTGGTGGCTGGTACCCCAGCAAGGGAAATGGGTGAACTCCAGGCTTGATCCTGTGTACCCCCATTCACTGAATTTCAACAGGATATGGTTATCTTGCATGTAGCACCAGTGATCGTGCCTAAAGTGAGAGCCTTTCAATGCCATTCTCTACCTGTAGCAAAGGATTTGGGGCATTCTCCACTAGTGCTGTTACAGCATCACGTGGGCTTCCATGGCAATGGTCTCTGCTGAAACTTTGTAAAGTTGGCATTTGGACCTCTTTGAACTAGTTTGTCCTGCATTACATATTGAACATTGAAGCAATTAATGAGGCACAATTTGGACGTCACGTCCGTTCTCTACCTGTGCTGGAGGGTATCAGGGCACTCTCCTCTCATGCTGTTGCAGCATCATGGGTTGCCATGGCAATGGTTTCTGCTGACACTTTTTGTAAGCTAGCATTTGAACCTCTTTAGACACGTTTGTCTGGCATGTCATACTGTTCGTTAAAACAGTCTATGATGCACAATTTGGTACTCAAGCACTTAACTCAGTTAATTCTTCTATCTACGTTGAATTATTCTGATAATTTCATTGGCTATTCTGTCCCTCCCTTTGTAAGCTTGGGTATTCCCGATGTGTATATGCTGCCATGATTAGCCAGGAAAGTGGAAAATTTATTCATACTTACCGTAATTTTCTTTTCCTGGCTATTATTCATGGCAGCATATACTTCCCACCCATTAATGTCTCTATTTATGTACTGTAGAGCTTGTAAACTGAGGACCTTAGGGATGGAGCCTCCTTTTAAAACCTTGGTGGTTTTCCTGTCCTATCGGCTGTAGGGGAGGAGCTAACCCATGTGTATATGCTGCCATGAATAATAGCCAGGAAAAGAAAATTAAGGTAAGTATGAATACATTTTCCACTATATATATATATATATATATATATATACACATACATACACACATACATACACACACACCCTGACTGAGTACGTGTGTATGTACTCAGCAGTCTGAGTACATACACACAGATTGCCAAGTACACACCCACAGACTGCTGAATACCTACAGAGAATGCTGCACACACACACACACACAGACCGCTGAACACATACAGACAATGCTGCACACACACACACAGACCGCTGAACACACACACTGCTGAATACACACAGATTGCTGAGCGAACACACACAGATTGCTGCATATACACACACACAACTCCTACTGTCATGCTTCCACCTCCTCCTCCTGCTTCTCCCATGCGGAATCAGTGGAAAGGGCAGGGACAAGCTGCGACATCCCATCTCAGAACTCTCCACACAGCCAAGCACAGAGTACTTAGTACGGCCTCAGAGCACTGCTCACCCTGGTGGCCGGTGCCGAAATTTTTGCAATACCGGCACCAGCCACAGTGCATCAAATACCGGCAGGTGGCAACCCTGGCTACACAGTAGGCAGCACTGCTGTTGAGTGTCTCCACGCTCTGCATGGGGATGCTGATTTTTCCTCATAGAGATGCACTGATTCCATGCATCTCTATGAGGAAGTGTGGATTGGCCAAAACGGTATTTGACCCCACCCCATTGCAGATAGCCAATCCAATGCTTTCCCCATTGGAAAGCAGTGGGTTGGCTAAAAATCAGCAATTCTGATGAAGTCACAAAGGAGGCAGAGCCTGCGCGGCGCTAGAAATAAGGTGAGTTTGAATTGCTTTTAAGGGAGCAAGCCACCTAAATGGTGGGTTAAGCACTGTAGGGTCAGGAATACATGGTTGTGTTCCTGACCCTATAGTGTTCCTTTAAATCCCTTATTTATATATATCTCCATTTAGAAGTGAAATCACTTTTGTTTCTGCTCACACAACATACATAATAAACATACATAATAAAAAATTTAAAAAATAAATTAAATATATATATATAGTTTCATTTTCAATCAGCAAAGAGTTTTCACTTCAGAAGTTTTTATCTCCTACTCTCTGAATTCAGCTTTAATCACACAAACTAGGCTCCTGCAGGCTCTAGAACCTTTTAGCGTTAGGACGTACTATGCCCTCCTACAAAAGATGGGCTTTAGCACCATTAGGGCGGCATGGCATGCCCCAACACTCGGGCCCTCCCTCCAGACTAAATGCTTAAAATATTCGGGATAGTGCCTGACAACCCAGGCAGTCCCACTGCTCCCAATTCTGCCGATTTGAGTCATGTGATCGCGATCACAACTCAGAATGGTGTAACTGACAGTTTGGCAGATCCCCCAACATATAAATAATAAAACCACTTAATTGTGTAAAAATAATATATAAATATACACTTCGAATATATTTATCATTTAATTCTAAGTGTATCTTAAGATTCTATTGATTATATAGGGACCTACCTGAGAAAGTCCAGATTAGTTAATATGCAAGCTCTATATTTGACTCTGTAACTCCACAAAACCCCATAAAACCTGTCCATAAGGGGTACAGTTGTACTTGTAAGACTTCACTGAACACAAATATGAGTTTTTTAGTGCAGTGAAACGTAGAATAACAATGATAGCAGTGAAAGGGAAGTTTCTGTGTGAAAAACCCCAAAAAAAGAAACAAACAAATATGAACATTAACTCTGTTCATCCAGTGTCAAGGAAAACCCCCCATAAGAAAGCATTGAGACCTAATGCGCTCCCTAAGCTCGCCGCGTGTACGTATTAGGTCCCCCTCATCAGTAGGAGGTGGTGTGCGACCCAGCACCGAGGGACATCGCCACGGGATTCGGGTAAGTAAATAAAGGGCTATTTAACACTTCACATTGCTGCGGGAGGGGCTGCGGGTGCAGAGCAGTAAGTGTGTTAGGATGAGCAGAGAAAATGGCAGAGTTTTGAGCAGTGAAACTGCAAGGTATGAGCTATACACCTAAACTGCTTCATTAAGCTAAAGTTGTTGTTTCTTATGCTTAAAGTGTCCTTTTAAGTGACAGCTGTTGGTTATTGCTGCAGACCTACCAGCTCGATGCCTACTCCTTCGCGATATAAGAGCCACCAAGAACCGAGGGTGAACATCATCAACACATGTTGGTTCCTGAAGGGGCGTCTCTGGACTGCTCTTCTCATCATCGGAGGACTCATTATAATTCACCACCAGTTCTTCAATCTGCACAAACCCCTGAATGATCGGCAGGATCCAGAAACTCCGGAGCGGATCCTGCAGAAATGAGTCATGAAGGAAAATCAAGGTTCTGAGCAGGAAGGAACTGTAACAATCTGGGGGATGCATTAGACACGTGCACCTCTTCTGTCAAATTCTTCAAAAATTAAGAGCTAATAATGGACTTTTTGTACAAGTCTTTGTCTCACTATTAACATTTGCATCACAATTTAAAGGGACACTATAGTCACCAGTACAACTACAGCTTATTGAATTTGTTCTCATGAGTAGAATCATTACCTTCAGGCTTTTTGCTGTAAACACTGTCTTTTCAGAGAAAATGCAGTGTTTAAATTACAGCCTAGTGATAACTTCACTGGCCACTCCTCAGATGGCTGTTAGAGATCCTTCCTGGATCATGGCTGCCTAAAATGCATCCAAACATTCAGTATCTCCTCCCTCTGCATGCAGACACTGAACTTTCCTCATAGAGATTCATTGATTCAATGTCTATGAGGGGCTGCTGATTGGCCAGGGCCGTGTTTGAATCATGCTGGCTCTGCCCCTGATCTGCCTCTTTGTCAGTCTCAGCCAATCCTATGGGGAAGCACTGTGATTGGATCAGGCCACCACTTCTGATGATGTCAGCACACTGCTTGTTTTTCTGAGTCTAACAGCATGCAAAGTTACAGCTTCAGAGTTGAATACAGTAAGATTTTGCTATATTTATAGAGGCATGAGAGGCAAGATCGTGGTGTTAACACTATAGGGTCAGGAATACATGTTTGTGTTCCTGACCCTATAGTGATCCTTAAGTTCGTGGAGATAAAGCATAAGTAACATTCCACTGACTTGAGTAAATGGATTTTCAGAATTTACATGATGCAGAGTTTTTAAAATGTCTACTACATGTGGATATTTGTATTTTGCATTCTGGGAGCATTGAATACACAAAGCATTCAGAGATGCTATGTATACCACTTTACAGCAGAAAATGGGAAGTACATTTTGGTATAAAATGTTATAATTTGATATCATGACTTTCCACTGCACATTAAATCTGTCTAGTGCTGATCGTTAAGGCTTTTTACACAAAAAAAAAAAAAAGAGATTCAACATAATTAAGTTGTGAAATTTTACAGCGTTGTATATATGGAGTGTGTAACGAACGCTGGTATTTCATATGCCCGTTCGTGTGGTTCCTCCCGAACTGTTAGGTACTTAGTAATTATAGCTCGCAGTTCGGGCGTTGAGCCGTACATTTCACAAGAACCCAAGTGCAGCATACAAGTAAATCCCGCTGTTTCAGCAAACACATCCTCAAACTAGGGATCGACCGATTATCGGTCTGGCCGATATGATCAGCCTGGCCGATATTAGGTTTTTTTCGGCAATATCAGTATCTGATAGAGATACCGATATTGCCGATAATACATACCAGGACCGCTGGGCCCATTACAAACCCGGCGGTCCTGGGAGGGCCCGCAGATAGCGCTTACTTACCTTCCCAGCAGCTCCCCTGTGTAAATGTCGCGAGTCCCGCGGCCGTCAGAGCATTGCCACGGGTTACCATGCTGGGAAGGAAAGAGCTTGCTGCTGTCCCCACTGCACAGTCCATGCCACCAGGGAATGCCATATCCCCCCTTCCTGGCCAAGTAAGAACCAGGGAGGGGGGACTAAAAAAAACAAAAAAAAAACAACCAAACAAATGTAAATATTTTTTAAAAATAACAAAAAAAAAAGTTGTTTTTTTTTAAAAAATGCCCCCACCCCCCCAATTTAAACACAAATTACATACCTACAGAAATACACACACACACTCTGCATTCACTATACCCACACACACACTCTGCATTCACTATACCCACACACACACTCTGCATTCACTATACCCACACACACACACTGCATTCACTATACAAACACACACACACACTCTGCATTCACTATACAAACACACACACACACACTGCATTCACTATACAAACACACACACACACTCTGTATTCACTATACAAACACACACACACACACACACACTCTGCATTCACTATACACACACACACACACACACACTCTGCATTCACTACACAAACACACTACACACTCACTGCATTCACTAAAACACACGATACACAAACACACACAGCTCCCCTGTCTAAACACATTGCATCCACTACATGTGACGTGTATATTTTGTGCATTTACCTTTAGAAATAGTTTATTTTTTCAAAATGGTAAATGTACAGAATATCGGTAAGTTATCGGCATGAAAGTTCACAGGTTATCGGTATCGGCTGTAAAAATATCAATAACGGTCGATCCTTACCTCAAACATCAGTCGAGACTAGATGAAGGGTACAACAACACTATTATACCACACACAGCTTTTATGCATAACCCTGTGAAAGGGGTCTTCCACCCAACCAACCAGGGGTTTCTACCAGGATCCTGTGTAACTGTGAGCACGCACACAGGAAAGGGGACTTAGTCTATTTGTCTCCCAGGTACAGAAAGCCCACCCCACATACAAATGGGGTCTCCCACACCCAGCGACAGGGGTCTTTATCCCAGGAACCTCCGTGCCTGGGAGCCCTGGTGCGGGAAAAGGGACCTAGTCTTTGGCCCCCAGGCACAGAAAGACCGCCAAACTGGCCAGTGCCCCAAAAGTGTCCCCACCACCCTCCAGAACCCACACATGTTCGGGAGACGAAAGGGTTCCGTTCGTATGAACGCTCCCAAACGGGGAACAGGGCATAATACGTGAAAAGCTAGGGGAAACATAATAATACCAAGGGGAAAACACACGAATGAATGATGCACCAGGGATGTAGTTTCATCACAGAGCGGTAAACTATTCTTCTCACAGAATTATTATTTCGGACATTTTAAATAATACCCAACATTAATGATGCCCCGACAGACACTAAGCTCACCTCAAGTTTAATGAGATCCTCCATCATGTGCTTGTTCCAAAAGAATCGGTCGTCCACCTGTGGGGGAGGGGGACACAAACACAGAGACCCTAATTTAATATTTTTGAATAAGATTTTCAAATAATCACAATCCAAAAGGTCATCTTTCCAAATGATTAATGCATAGAAGTCACCTTTAAAGTATATGGCAATTTTTGTAGATAAATCATTTGACACTAATTAAGTCAAGACTTTAGTGAGGTATTCCAACATCAAAATTAAATGTCCTAAGAACCTGGCAACAATGTAGCTCTGAGTAGGACAAAACACAGGATAAATCCATTATCACTATAGCACAACATGATCGTTCTCACAGAGTGATGCACGCAATATAGCAGCTTGACACCAGGTATCTGGAAGTAATTGATGGTAGGTAATCCAGCCCTATCAGAACAGACATTCACTAGAATAGCTAACACAAAGAAATACAGGAAAAGGGCTGCGCCAGTAGTTAAAAGGTACAATCGTTCGTCTGAATAGGTAGGACAATATAACGTAGTTGGTCTCACTGATATGATGGGACTAAAGTTCTGATGGAGTAACTGAAGGTAAAGTCTGATAATATTGAGGTCTCACTTCGAAGTAAGTATCTTTATAAGGTGCCTGTTTTTGGGTGTAGAGTCCTCAACGTCCCCAGTGGTCCAACCATCCCGCTTATATGCAAGAAAAAAAACGAGGAGACCCAATATGTGCAATCAACTCACATTTAAAAGAGCTATAGCCAGCTTTGGTGTGAAGGGCGTACAGCGGTATAATCCCCGCTTTAAAGGATGTGATAGGAGTCCTCCAGAGGGAAATATGCAGTAAACATAAATAAAAAATGTACTCACAAGTGAAGTGCAGGCAAACTGCACTGTGACGTCAGCATTGGTGGTATGATCCCCACCTCGGATATACTTGGAGTCACATGAAGGTAAAAGGAAGCCAGGTTAAAAATTCCAAATAAAAAACGTGTATTAAAAAGATGATTGGCACAAAATTGTAACCAAAAAGCCTTTTATATTAAAAAATACACAATCAAAATAACCATAACGCGTTTCACCACTAGGGCTTTATCAAATGGGTTAGTGCTCTAACCAATATTATCGGACTTAATGTGAGTTGATTGCACATATTTGTTTATTTTACCCATGTTGGTTTTTATATACTGCACCATTGGGTCTCCTCGTTTTTTTCTTGCATATAAGCGGGATGGTTGGACCACTGGGGACGTTGAGGACTCTACACCCCAAAACAGGCACCTTATAAAGATACTTACTTCGAAGTGAGACCTCAATATTATCGAACTTTACCTTCAGTTACTCCATCAGAACTTTAGTCCCATCATATCAGTAAGACCAACTACGTTATATTGCCCTACCTATTCAGACGAACGATTGTACCTTTTCACTATTGGCGCAGCCCTTTTCCTGTATTTCTTTGTGTTCCATGTTCTCCTCAGAGGGTTTGAGGGTTACCTTCTGTTGGGCCGATGCCTACCTTGTTTAAATTTTATTAACGCAGACGCTTTTCTTATTTTTCATTCTCTAGAATAGCGCTGACCACATTTGGCCCTTCAGATATTGCTGGATATCTATCCCAGAATTCAATGACAGGCTATGGCCTATGGCTGGCAGAGAAATTAAGAAATGCAGTCCATTGTTTGAAGCCCTTGCTGTAACCTGAACTCTGCCATAGTCTCAAATGGCTGGCCTCTGATTGGCTTACAGAAGTGGGAATTTTAATGGGAACTTTAAACAACATAACTACATATAATGGTAGAATTACAGCTCATTGTAGTGATGTAATGAGTCTTTGGGCACTGCCTGTCCAATTCGTGCCTAACCATTTTCAACAATATGAGAAAAAATAGGGTTCTCTAGTCATCTGTACCCGCTGTTGTAGATTAACTTACCCGAAAATAAGGGTTTTCTACCCAACAGGCTGAATTATTAACAGCTTAAGGTCTATAACCATGTATAGACAGTTTGAGGGCAGCGCCACTTTAATCGCTTTTTGTTCCTCTAGTTATTGCAGTAAATGTGTTATAGTGTGGCAAGTAAAAAGAACACACAGTGTCCCTCTATGGACTTTGAAACCTGAAATAGCCTTAACTAAAAGACTTTGTAACGTTTAGAACAAACCTCAAAAAAAAACCTAAAACAAAGACCTTTGACAAAAAAAACATTCAGAGAGTGGAAAGAATTTGGATGCCAACATTCATCTTTTTTGATTCTCTGTCGCAATGTGCTTGTCACACGCCGCACTACATAACACATCATATTCCATCACACCTGAACACTTACCCTCTGCCACAGTGGTATCTTCCCCTTGTCCCCCATACTCTGCCTCTGGACCGAGTTGGTGAGGTCGTAGGTCGAGCTGTAGTAGAAAGAGTCGGAGTCCATGAACATTTTGAACAGCTCTTCTAACAGCCGACGCTCCAACTTCTCCTTTCCTTTACTTTCTTTAACCTGAAATAAAGCAATATATACACATTTACCTAGAGAAAATGAACATGGCAACCGCATAAGCAATGTTTATCATTTACAAAGACTGGAGAGTAATAAATAATGTCCGGAATCACTCGGTTTTGATTCATATACTAAATAACTCATCTTACAGCCAAAATATGACCAGGGCACAAAATATATATATATTGATCATTATAGATGGTGTAGAAGCTCCTTAACCACACACACACCAGAAACACCATTCTCAATCTAAAGACAACAAATGTTGCTGCTCCGTGTTCTACCCAGCATAGATAAAACCAAGCGGATCATGTATCAGTACTGTGGCATTTACTCCTGAACCACTAAGATACTGGATACTGAGTTTTCTGCCCATAATTTGGTCAGATCAAGGACAATAAAAGGTCAAACATTCCGAATTCACCATTCCCATGGAAGCTTTCTCTGAGCTTACAAAGGTTGTTTAGGGATCAGATTGTAACGAAGGAAACATTGATTCTTACGGTGTTAAGCGAGTTGGCAAAAGTTAAATTATTGCTTTATGTGCCAAAGACAGAAATTAAAAAGTTTAACCTTTGTCTGGCAACACTTGGGAACGCTAAACATGTTATCAAACAGCTATAATTAGGGGAGAGAAAACAAAAACTTTTAATTCTATGGCAGCTACACTGAAACATCCAACTAGAAAAATACATATAGGAAAATGCATATGACAAGATCCGACAACTGCCTGCATGACACAGGGGTCTGCTCAACACTGAATTACTAAACTACCCCCCTACTATGGAGGGTGAGGAGTTCACAGGAGCGCTCTCTCAGAGATGAATAGCAAGTATGTTACGAGAGACACACAGCACCTCCTACACATGATTAATAATCGGCTACAATGTAGCAACTCATCATCATACCATAATCATTAATAAAATAATTATAAAGTAATCCCAAGCAAGAGAACAATGGAAACGATAAGCAACATAGAGCAGACAAACGGAAAGGTAAAAGGAACTTCCTAGAAGAAATTTCTAAAGGCAGACACAGATGTTTCTAGAAAACCAGACAGACACAAAATATTTAAATGACTATAATGGGATGGTTTTTAAAGAAGAATATGGTCCAGAATACACACATTAATCTATGGTATACCCATGCAATCTTGCAGTGCATTACCCAAGATGCACTGTGGGACCACAACCTGTGAATGTATCTTTCTACCATTTGTTTTCACTGTTGGCCTTCAGCTGGCTACCAGAAAATCTTGGGCAGTTATGGGGCAAGACCATTATACTTTTTATTGTTCCTGACACATTTAAAACTCATGAAGTATCTTATCTACTCTACATCTAATCCCTGGCAAGGACTGCCTTCAGGAGACTCTAATCAACATATCTTTGGTGGGGATCATACCACCCAAGCACTTTCTCTTCAGTTGTGTTACTGCTCTACTATATGTGAGTAATTACAATTTATATCTTTACCCCTTTTAGGTTTTACTCAGTACACACTATGGTTTCCTTTCTATTCATCTGGATGCTATGAGACTTACCCCTTAAGAGCTACATATCCAGCAGTGGGAATAATACTGCTGTACGCGGTTTTACTCCTAACTGGTCTATAGCTCTAATAAATGTGAGCGTGATCCCATGTATCCTTGTTGTAAATATTTGACTATCTGCACTATTAATGGTTATTTTCAGATTAAATATACGCATCACCAACTGAAGCCTGGACGATTCCAAGCCAAAATAATTGCTTTATTGTATTTAATACACACAGAATTCAGCACAACCTGTTTTTTGTGTTTGGTATAGTTATGGGACAATAACTGCTCTAGACGATAACACTCTTTAAAGGGAAACGATAGTGCTAGAAAAACAACACTGTAGTGTCCCCCTACCATGTGGTGGTGAAGGGGTTAAAACCCCTCAATAACTTATCTGATTTCAGCATCGATGTCCACGGCACTCGCATTAGGGCTTCCCCCATAGGAAAGCATTGTATCATTCTAAAATGCTTTCCCATGGGATTTTGGGTGACGCTGGATGTCCTCAAGCATAGCGTGAGTACATCCAGCATTATTTAGGCCACCAGTCTCCTAACCACCCGAAGTCCCTCTAGCGGCCATCTGGTAGACCGCCACCACAGGTGAAGTTAACCCTGCAAGGTAATTATTCATTATTCATCGAAAACTGCAATAATTACAATTGCAGGAATTAAGGATCTGGGCATTACCCCCAGACCACTTCAATGAGCTGAAGTGGTCTGGGTGCCTATAGTGTCCCTTTAAATTGCACTGTACCATTTGTGCATCCCATGAGCACATTAACCTGAATGTTTAGCCATTTATTTTGCCACATACAGCAAACTCCAAGTCAGATGCCTAATATCGTGTAGTGATGCCAAGCATATTTCTAAGTTGCTTCTGCATCTGTCGATTCTGGGAAGATCAGGCTATATCTCTGCAAGCTCACCACCAAGCAGGTAAAATGGTATATTTACAGTTTTCTTCTTTCTTATACTTTCCACGTCAACTCCAGGGGGGACACTAATCTGACCAATCAGTGTCCCATCCCTAGGAATGCAGGGAAAGTGCATTGGGTATGCCTTACATTTTACACCCAGCACATACTGACAGGGGAAGAAGACAGGGAGTCTGATCACGTGATCATACAGAGCAGATTCCGATGTCAGGTTTCTGTATGTTTTAATCAAAGAGGCGAGAATGTGGAGCTTCTTGCACAATGCCGCCATGTTTTTGTGATTAGTGGACTGGTCTGAGACAGAGATTGGGGGGGAGAGGGGGGGGGAATGCTGAAGAAACTGCCCTAGCTGAAAGGTGTGCCCAATAATGCAATCTTAGTAAGTTTACAGAGGTTTATTACATACTTATTAAAGTTTGCTTGCTTTATTTTGGTTTGTATACTTGTTTAAAAGTGTTATTTGCTGCAAAACAAAAAAAAATATATAGAAGATTTAAAGTGCCTTTGGAATTTATAAATATATTCCGGAGGGGGTGGTGCCTGACATCCGAGCAGAGCAGACTCATGCTTTGCGAGCTCTTGCTCCAAGCACTGATTTCAAGTGTTAAACAGCCACCAATTTACAGATCAGACCGCATAAAAACCATTTGCATGATCGGGGCATCCTGACGAACCCACCAACGTTAAACTCGTGAAGCTACTCACTGGATCTCCCGACTTTGCGGTCTACAGACGGACGAGAGACGGCTGCTCTCCTGGCATCCTGGCCGGCTGAGCAGATCGGTTTCTCCCCCCACCCACCCATTTGGACTGGTGGGGGATATCTCGGTTTCCCATCAGGGAACGCTACTTCACCTTCAAGGCATAGCAGCTTATACTCATTTTACAGACAAGAGGCTAGTGGCGAATCTAAGATGACCGACCAAGCACCTGCTCCACTGGGAAATAAAGGTCCAGACGGCCTTTGACTCCCTGTGTGCAGCATTCTGGACCCAGATCGAGTCCCGCCAGCAGCAACCCACACTCACCTCAGCCATGAACATGGAGGCCTCCTGCTTCGTACTGACATCCTGTTCCTCTTCTAGCCTGAGAGCCAAGATGGTGAGTGGTCCCATCGGCCCTCCACAACCTAGGGAAACTGTCAAACTTTAGTCCTACTGCTGGAATGGGAGGGCTAGGTGAAATATAGGCACTGGCTTGTATTCCAGCCTGGGTTTGGGTACCAGAGGAACTGATGTACCTTCCTATCTATTCGTGTGGACTGAAGAATCTCTACATGTGGCAGGGACACAGTGAAGCACTCACTCAGCAATTCAGGAATACCTGTAGTTCTGGTTCACAACTACACTGTAATTGAGGCATCGGATAAAGTATTGACTTTGGCTTGTTTCAAGCCTTCCTGTAGAGTTCCACTCTCTATAGCGATTTTCTAATGTTCCTGTTCCTTTGCATTTTGCCTCTAGCCACATACCACCTATTTTAGCCTTGTATATCTTAGCTTTAACTACTGGCTTTTAATCTGGTGGCCTTTTATTAATATGTGACCTTGTGCATAAACCACACATGATGTTATACCTTAAAAATCTGTCAGTTTAAACACCTTAACCTTATCACTGCTCTACTGACATTCTGAAACCAAACAGTGCAGTTTATCTAGACCCCTCATGTTTACAATGCTTTCGTTTCTCATGCTTTATGTCAATGCTGAAATGTGTATGTATCACCGCACAGCAAAAAAAGAATTTAAGGGGTGGGGCCTGACCGCCATGCTGACCGCTCGCATGTCACTGAGGCTCCTGCTACATCTAACCTAAATAGCAAAAATCATAGTCCTAAGGAACGGAGTTGTCCACTCAAGTGCATGGGTGAAGGTTGGCGCCACTGTAGACTCCGAGATCGGGAGTTTCGGGGCCCCTGCGGTACGAAACTTCGGAGCCTGCGGCCTAACCAGGAGAGGAGCGGGGCAGACAGCCGCTGCCCTGCCTGCGAACCTGGCAGCAACACTACAGCCCTGTGACATACCTCACAGGCCCCGGTCCCCCCTCACAGGCCGGGAAGGGGTTATTGACCTGCTCTTCTTTTCCCTAAGCTATATCTCCCATAATTAATAGGTCGATCTGAACACCCTGTTTTATGGTAAAAGCTCTTACTCATTCACTGATATCCTAACCATAAGCAACTCTAATTAACTCTTAGCATTTTAGATATACATGTGTCTATTACTCAAATGTACCTTTAAGAAAATGTCCTGGCTCACTTTTCTACTTATCCACTCTTAAATTGCGCAGTCTAATCGAAATGCTGATCAACAGCAATGTTTTACAATGTTATGTTTCATCTTAAACCTGCATGTGCTTTTGGGGAATTGAAGGATTGGCTATGTTAATACTATGCACAACAAAAATAAAGAATAAAAAAAAAAAAAAAAAATGAATTTAAAATAAATTTAAAAAATAATAATTATATTTATATATATATATATATATATATATATTTTTTTTTTTTTTTTTTTAAGGCTTTGCCTGTAGTTGTGGGAGGGGCTTAAAAGGGCTGCCAATCCACTCCCAACTTATCGTGGATTGTCTGGCGAGTCACTTCCGGTTCAGACCGCCATTTTGGATTGTTTCTTACTTGTCTTCCTCTAGGTCTCCTGGTCCGGTGTCTCCCTGGCTCTTCTACCCGCCGCGGCGTCCGCGCAGATCGTTCTCAGCTCCAAATACCGGGTTCAACCGTAAGTCAGGCCCCGCCGTAAAGCAACAGCCGCAAAATTGCTACCTTTCACGGTGGGGCTCCATTCATTTATACCGAGCGTTCGGTTTTCTGTCATGTATTGCAACCAATCAAAAAACGTTCGGCTAATTCTAGTACACATATGCTTTGCATGTTTCACTTCATTTTCGAACGCGGCCGTTCGGGAAATTTACTGTATATATCTTTTCAGTATTCGAACGATACAGTGTATACACTGATTCGCCTGTTTCAGCTGTTCATACATTCTATCCTTTCGGTAAATTACGGCCAAACGCCGAAATAGGCACAAATTTTCACCTAATTTAGGATACTTCTCCCCTCTGCTGGTTACATATGATGCTACAGTCATAAAAAATTCCACCTAGGGGTAATACATAGTGAATGTATCTGAATGTTAAAACTTATATTCTCAATAGTCTGTGCGTTAAACATTGGCTGTGATGGAGCTTTGAGTGTTATAATTATTACCTTTTAGTCCACTTTGCACTGTGTCTTAGATCCTGCTGTTTTGTGTTTATTTACATTACGCATACTGGACCATACTGACGGTGGCTTTACGAACACAAAACCCGTCATCTGCCTCGGTCATATTCTCCCTGCTCACCGATAGTATCTGGTAGGTTCCTTTTATTTAATTCGGGCCCGCGATCTGGCTCACTACAATATACCTATACGTACAGATACTCATGCACGTCCTATCCATGGGTCGCAGCACGTCATCTACTGCCACCCTCTCGTTCATATCTTTCCACATAGCATCAGCCTGACTCAAACTTTATCAGGTACGATGTCATAACCCTGTACATTTTCTAGGTTTTGAGTGGTACTGGCTTCCTGAGATTTAGGTTGTCCAACTAGGTTTCTGTTTCTGGTCTTAATCCATAAGCTAGTGGTCCCGCGAGGCCGACACCCATCCTCATACTCGGAGGTATACGTCCCTCGGGCCAAATCCTAGTTAGCCGCCTCGCATGGTTGCATAGAGAGGGCCTCCTATGTCACTGTCCTTCTATCTTATGCTTTAGTTATCACCGAGGCAGACACCCCGCCACAACATTTCGGTGGCCTCATATTTCCCACCGGGCCAAGGCATAGGTAGCGCCTCTCATGCCGCTTGGCAATTAGTAGGGACTCCTCTGTCACGTTCTCAATAGCATAATTCTTAGCCGCTTGGCATCTAGCTAGCCTACGAGTACCCAGCCACTTTGTCTCAGAGTAGTAATGTTTGCTGTGGTATCTATTTTGGGGTTCACTTCTTTTTGCCACCTTAACCTAAAATTACTCTGTTCCCTACTAAAACAATGGTGTCCTGGGTAATATTTCATCACCTTCCCATAACAACCAAGCAAGCAAACCAACATTAGAACTTCACGGCTCCATCCCTACGACATCTATATTCATGCTTTAAGTTTGCTTACTATTAACTAGGCTCTGCCTAAATGCAAACCTTTTTCCAGGACACTCCTTCCGTATAGGTGCAGCATCTGCAGCTTCCTCCAACCACATTCCAACTCATATCATCAAGGCTATGGGACGCTGGAAACCCTCCGCCTATACTCTTTACATTCCAAACCCAGTTAAAGAGTTAACGCAAGCTTTTCGTGACTTGTCCAAATAAACAATGTTTTGTTATGTGTATAAATTTTGTATGGTACTTTTCTTTTTGCCCACTTTTATTACAGGCCTACTGCTTTCTCGGTTTCGGCACACCACAACAGACTGGTGTCCATTTGTATGTGTTTTATTGGTTATAATATGTTATGTTACCCTTTTCATTACGGCCAGATTGCCCCGACTACAAATTTTAAGGCTTTGCCTGTAGTTGTGGTTGGGGCTTGATTTCCCTTTAAAAGGGCTGCCAATCCACTCCCAACTTATCGTGGATTGTCTGGTGAGTCACCCCTCCCACCACTCCCTCTATTCATATCACCCTCTAAGGTGGGCCCACTTTTATTATGCTTTCTCGGTTCCAGAACACCACAACCGACTGGTGTCCATTTGTATGTGTTTTATTGGTTATAATATATAATTGCACAACAGATAAATATTAATTTTACAACATGACAGGAGGCTTCATATTTTGCATATAACTCTCTTTACTAACTCCACACAGCAGTAAAGAAAAGTGAGAAACATTAACCAATCAAAAATGCAGTAGGAGGTACAATATTCACAGTGATGAGGCTCCTCCCCCTCTTTCTTTACTGCTCCATCAGCAGACAGGTCAGAGTTTTGGCTCTTCCCTTTTATTTATTATATTTGCTATATTACATTTGTAGTTACTGTATTTCTATGTACTGTATATTTGTATTTACATAGGTAGTTACTGTACATCTTCTTATAGACGTTTTACTCCCTGGGACTTTATCCCTTGGTGAGGGGGGGGTTTTCTCCTTTTTTTCCCTTTCTCAGGGCTTTTCCCTTACCCCCCTTTTTCGTTCCCACGCGGTCCGCCGGCTTTTCCCCGCCGTCGGACCGACCGTTTTCCTCCTAACTGAGGGTAACGCTCACCCTCCTCCACCCGTTCCCCACCTCGCGGCTTCACAGCCGCGCTGTTTCTACCGCACGGCGGGAAATTACTTCCCGTTTTTTCTCCGGCGGCCATCTTGGATCTCGCGTCTCGCGAGATCCACGGCCGCCATCTTAGGAGCATTGCGGTCTCCTCATTTCGGCAACCGATCACCTCAGTAACCGGACGCAATCAGGCAGGGGTCACCAGGTCAGTCAGCCTTCCCATATAAGGTTAAAAACCTGTGCATTGGGGTGAGGCCCCATACTGATTATCATTACTGGCTCTCCAGTGTATTTATGTGCCATTTTGCTACATTCAGGGTGAGGCCCTATTATCTAATTACCGCTGCTATCAGGTGGATTTTGTGCCACCTATATATATACATGCATATATAACTGGGTGAGGCCCAGAAAAAACCCAATATCCCCTGCTGGGGGAAACTGGTGCTTTTGCTGCCAGATTTATCATTCTCACCCTGCCGGGGTGCATATTCCTATTTTATTGTTATTATATATATACACACTACCCTGCTGGGGTTGCCTGGGTACTGCAGGTACCTTTTCACTCACTGGGATTGACCCCTAGCCCAACGTTTACTGTGCTTTCTCTACTACAGCGGTCCTACTCCTATCATTATGGATACACCCCAAAACCCTGCGGATTTCCAAACCATGATCGCGGAAGCCATCTCCGCCTCTATGGAGAAAGCGTTATCCAGGGTTATGACGGCAACTGCCGATCAGACTAAAAAAGTCACAAAAGCCCAAGCCCATGACTATGATTCTGAGGCTTCAGAATCCCATACGCAGGCCGACTCACGGCCCAGCAAACGCCACTGGAAGGGCGAAAAAGGGACTGACAACCCGGGCAAAGGCAAGGCACCGGCCAAACGCCACAGGCCAGTCCCACCCACTCCCGCCCACTACTCCTCGGATGAGGGGGAAGAACACACACGCTCCATGGCCGTGTTGGACGAGTGGCAGGCCGCAGATTCTGATTCACAAGATAATGACTGGGGTTCGGACACAGGGTCCCATACGGGCCTCCTGCAGGGCACCTTTTTGGACGACACCCAACTGCCGGATGACCCCACACCGGTCCATGACGAAGGGGAAGCCATCCTGGACCCCACGGGCCAGCGTCTATTCGACCCTCGCAATATACGACACCCGCGTTCGGGGGACTGGACCCCCCCGGATCATCTCTCCAAATTTATGCATCGTTGGCTCCGCAAACCCCTGGACAAAACGGTGCGCAACCGACTTCGTTCTGAATGCCCTCGCCCTTCCCTTCCCGACCACGTGGCTCAGACTCCCGAATTCGACCAGGTCATGAACACATTCATGTCTCGGGGTGGCCGTGACCCCAGGAGAGGGGTAGAAAAAGGATTCCACGGAGTTCAGGACAAACTCCTAGACTCCATTGGCCCACTTTCCCGCATCATGTTTTTGGCTGACGATGCTTTTACAAGGGCTGACGAATTTGATGCCAGTATGGTTAAAGAGTGGGCACATGATATACGAGAATGGGCACAGAGGTGCTTCTGTTTCGTGGGCAACACCAATGTAGCCCTCTCCTCTGAGAGGCGTAAAGCAGCGCTGCTCCGTATTGACGGAAAGCTGGTGGAATTGGGCACCAAGGAGTTGGGACCGCTTGCACAGGGCAAATTGTTTGGGGAGGCCTTCCTCAAGGAGCTGAACAAGCATGTAAACATTTTCACCTCACTAAATAAGGCTCACACTTCCATGAAGCGAGTCTTCAGGGGCCACCCTAGTCGGGGTGTTTTTGGACGGGCTGGCCGCTACAGGGGCCGAGCAGCCAGACGTTTTTGGCCTTCTGGCCCCCGCTCGCACAGACCCCAACCCTTCTACCCAGAAGTGGGTTTCAGACAGCCCTTCTCCTACACTCGAGGAGCCGACAGAGGCAGAGGACCTCGTAACCGTGGCAGAGCACGCTTCTCCACAGGTAAGCACCTTAGTGTCTCAATGTCCACTTACCCCATGTACTGCAGGTCGTATTGCTCTGTCTTTTCAGAACTGGACAGCCATCTCCACGGACGCATGGATCCTCCAGACGGTTCGGGGCTACGTCATAGATTTCGTGGAAACCCCGTTCCAGACCGCCCCTCCGCACCCCATTCACTGTTCCAAGAAAGATCGCCACTTAATCGATGGCGAACTACGGGAACTCAAGGAAAAAGGAGCGATAGAACCCGCTCACGACCAAAACGGTTTCTTCAGCAACATTTTCCTAGTGAAGAAAAAATCCGGAGAATTCCGGCCGGTTATAAACCTGAGGGGGCTCAATGCCTTTGTACTGTACAGACATTTCAAGATGGAAGGCATCCACCTTCTACGAGATCTGCTCCAGGACGGGGACTGGTTCACAAGACTGGACCTCAAGGACGCCTACCTCTCGGTACCCGTCCATGCTTCCTGCCGACAATTCCTCAGGTTCCGATGGCAAGGTCGCCCCTGGCAATTCACGTGCCTCCCCTTCGGCCTCAGCTCAGCACCGTGGTGTTTCACCAAACTACTGAAACCAGTAGTGTCTCGACTACGAAGTCAAGGAATTCGGTGCATTATCTACCTGGACGACCTGCTACTGTTCTCCTCAGACAGGTACAGTCTAACGCAACACACACGATATACCACCCGACTCCTCACATCCCTAGGTTTCGTGGTGAACTTCCAAAAATCAGAAATATCCCCTACCCAGACTATACAATTTCTGGGTTTCGAAATAGACTCCAAGACCAGCACACTACGGCTCCCGACCTCAAAGATCGCAGCCATCAAGAAGGAGCTATGCAGAACCATTCGCTGCCACACCATTCCACTCCGCAACTTGGCTCGGATCGTGGGCTTACTATCCGCATCTATCCAAGCGATATTTCCGGGCCCGCTCCACTACAGAGCGATGCAACGCTTGAAGGCTTCCTTTCTCCGCCAGAACCCTTCGTACGACCAAACTGTTCCGGTGACGGAGGAAGTCAAGGACGAACTCGGATGGTGGTTGGACAGCATGGAAGCGTGGAATGGCCGAGCCATCTTCGGGAACACGCCCGATATAGTCCTGGAATCAGACGCCAGCCTCTGGGGATGGGGCGCCACCTGCCAAGGCAATTCAACAGGAGGCACTTGGACTTCCCAGGAACTCAACCTCCACATCAACTGCCTGGAACTCCTAGCGGGGTCGTTTGCAATCCGCAGCTTAGCGAAAGACCGGACGAATTGCTGCATCCTCCTCCGGATGGACAACGTCTCAGCGGTCCGTTACATCAACAGACTGGGAGGGGCCCGTTCCAGACTCCTTTCGGAGATCACGAAAGAAATATTCCAGTTTTGCCTACCCCGGAACATCTCCCTCATGGCAGAATATCTCCCGGGCGAGACGAACCTGACAGCGGACTGGTTTTCTCGCCATTGGCGGGACAGCAGCGACTGGAGACTGGACCCAATGATTTTTCAGCGCCTCTCGGACAGGAGGGGCCCCCTCCACCTAGACCTCTTCGCATCGCGCAACAACAGGCAGACGGACGAGTATTTCAGCTGGCTACCAGATCCGGAGAGCAAGGCAGTAGATGCATTTCTCCAACCATGGCCGCTCAAGGGCGCTTATGCCTTTCCCCCATTCGCCATGGTGGCAAGGACGATACAATACCTGAAGACGCAACGCGGGTCTCTACTCCTCATCACCCCCCTATGGCAGGGCCAACCATGGTTCCCGGACCTCCTAGTATCATCCTACAGGGACCCTCTCCTCATACCGTCCTACCAGACACTCCTCACAGACCCGAGAGGGAACCTCCATCCTCTCATTCTGGAAGACCGCCTCACTCTAGTAGCTTGGACTCTTTCAGGGGTGCCTGGCAAACCGAGGACCTATCGCAGACGGCTCGAGACCTCTTATGGGATTCATGGGCACCAGGAACCAGACGATGCTACCTTGCAGCATGGAATTCCTGGGCCGCTTGGTGCAGTGAACGGAACTTTGATCCCTTTACGGCACCTGTAACAGCCATCCTGAACTTTCTCTCCCATCTGTACTCCATGGGACGGTCTTACCGATCCCTCAACGTTGTGCGCTCCGCGATTTCGGCGGCTCACGTCCCGACCCGGGGGATGCCCGTCGGGAAAGATCCTCTGGTATGCCGTCTTCTCAGGGGCATAAGACTCCAGAGGCCCCCCAAACCCAAATACACCCGGTTATGGGATGTGGAGGTCGTTCTCCAGTTCCTTAGGGACTGGCCAGATAACGACAGACTTTCACTCCGACAACTGTCGGCCAAACTAACACTTCTTCTGTGTTTGGTCTCGTTCCGCAGAGTTTCGGACGTGCGGGCTTTCGACATTGACGCCTTTTCGGTCTCCCCCGAGGGAGTTACCTTCCAAGTGTCACGTCGTACCAAATCGGACTCCTCGTCGGTTTTTTACCCCTTTTTCCCTACGGAACCGCTGCTCTGCGTGGTCTCCACTCTGCGTCGATACGTACAAATCACATCCCCACTTCGGGTCTCATCTTCGGGCCAACTATTGGTGTCTTACGTTAGACCTCACGTACCCGTCTCCACTACCACCCTCGCCAGATGGGTGCGATGGATCCTGTCTCTGGCAGGAGTGGAGGAGACCTTCGGCGCCCACTCCGTTCGCGGTGCGGCGGCCTCGTCGGCTTTCACCGCGGGCGCATCGCTGGCAGACATCCTACGAGCCGCGGATTGGTCACGCGAAGCGACCTTTTGGACCTTCTATTTCCGCCCGAACACGGGGGCAGCCGCGTCTCTCCTTCATCAGCGTTAAAAATGCAAAATATGAAGCCTCCTGTCATGTTGTAAAATTGAAGATTATGCTAGCATTAGTGTACTTATAATCTTAATTTTAGTAATGACAGGAGGCGAGTATTTTCCCACCCACCACACCCGCGAGGGATACGTTCTCACGTGAGTATACCTACACTGTGGGCTTTCACCCCTCTACTATCTTCCTACTCACTCTACAGGATATCATGTTTGTACCAGGTCTATTTATGTCCCTGTTATCTGTTACTGTCATTCTGCTATGAATGTCTCATTGTCAGTGGAATTTGTATCTGGTCTATTTTCATTACTGCAAACAGTTGCAAGATCAGTACCTAACCTTTTCCACGTTCTTTTTCAGCATAACTTCAGGATATTACAGCTCACACTCAGGATGGACACGTTTGGACTATCTTCCGGCCTCTAGACCGGCTCAGTTGGAAAGTTCACCCGTTGGTGCATGTTACAAGACTTTGGATTTATCGAGGGAAATTTGTTTCTGATGTCGCTTTCGAAAGAGGGGGAGGAGCCTTACCACTGTGAATATTGTACCTCCTACTGCATTTTTGATTGGTTAATGTTTCTCACTTTTCTTTACTGCTGTGTGGAGTTAGTAAAGAGAGTTAATGCAAAATACTCGCCTCCTGTCATTACTAAAATTAAGATTATAAGTACACTAACGCTAGCATAATCTTCAATTAACTATTGTACTATGCAAAAACCCCACGAGTGACAGTTCTCCTGTAGACCGAATGCCAGTCCTGTTTATCGCTGTTAAGATCTAGGCTTAATACCTGATGACAATTTAGGCATTGCATATATTTACAAACTGCATTTCCCATAATCCACAGAAGGTCTTTATTTGTATTTTCTTAAATTTAATTTGATTGTTACCATCTTCCCTTCTGCTCTGCACTATGATACTCTCAGGATACATGTACTATGTGACTCTTGATTTCAAAACATTGTAAGAGTCAATACTGGCACTCAAGGGGCTAAATAGTAAATTTACCACCTGCTGTAATCAATAACCTTAATAAACGCCTGAACAGCTTCAGAATTTCCAGCCAAACCTGGATTTTAAGTCAAACAAGCTGTTTTATCAGCACTAGAAACAGAAACTGCCCGAAGCGAAGTAGATAAAAGGCATATTGCACAGTCTGTTGCTCTACAGAATTCATTTTCTGCACTTTCAGAGTGTAATGGTATTATGGAGACATTCTCAGGCACCAGGTGTAGTGGTGTTGTGGAGACAGGCTCAGGCACTGAGGGTAGTGGTGTTGTGGAGACAGGCTCAGGCACTGAGGGTAGTGGTGTTGTGGAGACAGGCTCAGGCACTGAGGGTAGTGGTGTTGTGGAGACAGGCTCAGGCACTGAGGGTAGTGGTGTTGTGGAGACAGGCTCAGGCACTGAGGGTAGTGGTGTTGTGGAGACAGGCTCAGGCACTGAGGGTAGTGGTGTTGTGGAGACAGGCTCAGGCAGGGTAGTGGTGTTGTGGAGACAGGCTCAGGCACTGAGGGTAGTGGTGTTGTGGAGACAGGCTCAGGCACTGAGGGTAGTGGTGTTGTGGAGACAGGCTCAGGCACTGAGGGTAGTGGTGTTGTGGAGACAGGCTCAGGCACTGAGGGTAGTGGTGTTGTGGAGACAGGCTTTGAGACTATGGTGAGGCCTAATAGAAAGCAGTTGTTGGGGGATTCTATCATAAGATGAGTGGAGATGGACAATGGTGGTCTTGTAAGATGTCTTCCCGGAGCTACTGCTCACAGAGACATGAGACTTATTTGTAATACTGTTAAGCGGGCAAAGCAGGAAGGGGAATTGGATGTACTTGTCCATCTAGGGACAAATGACTTGGCTTGCAATGAGGTTTCAGAGGTAAAGGAAGTTTTTAGTGTTTTTGACAATGATATACGGCAGGTTGTTTCCACACTGTCATTCTCTGAAGTTCTGCCTGTGCATAACACTCAGAACGACAGGCGGATGCGTATTAGGGACTTGTGGCTTGGTGAATGGTGTCGGGAGCAAGGATTTGGCTTTATTTCTCATGGTAGCTCTGTTTGGAATGGAAATAAACTGTACAAAAAAGATGGGTTGCATCTTTCTCAAAAGGGAACAAATGTTCTCAGTGAGCAGTTCAGAGATTTTGCTAGGATGTATTTAAACTAGGAGGGGGGGCAAGAGGGTGATAAAACATCAATCCAATTGTCCCCCAAAACAAGGACAGAAGGTGCCTGTAGCAAGTGTGTTAAAAAATGATAAGCTTAGAGTCATGTCTTCAAATGCTCGCAGTTTAGGGAATAAGATCCATGAACTTGTGGCAATAATGGCAACTGATAGTGTAGATTTAGTCGCTGTTACTGAGACATGGTACAATGAGAAAAATTACTGGGACATAGCAATACCAGGGTACTCTTTATATAGAAAAGACAGGGAAGGCAAGAAAGGGGGAGGGGTGGTCCTGTATGTGAAGGATAGCATAACATCTAGCCCAATAAAAGTTAGTGAGACGAACATAGAGTCTGTTTGGGTTACGTTAGAATTTGGTAATCACACAGTAACTCGTGTAGGTGTGATTTATAGGCCCCCAGGACAAATTGAAGAGTTAGATAATTTACTAGTTGAGGAAATAGCTAAAATGACAATGAAGGGGGAAGTTATCATCATGGGTGACTTTAATCTTCCTGATGTAAATTGGAAAACAAAATTAGCTACTTGTGCCAGGAGCACACATATTCTAAACTCCCTACTGGGATTTTCTCTAAAACAAGTCGTTGAGGAGCCAACTCGAAGAGGCCATACTAGATTTAGTGTTAACAAATGGAGATTTGGTATCAGATATTACTGTAGGTGAAAGTTCAGGATCCAACGATCACCAGTCAGTGTGGTTTAATATAAGAACAGTGACTGAGTCACACCAAACAAAAAAAAAAAAAGTTTTAGACTTTAAAAAAAACAGACTTTTCTAAAATTAGAATATGTGTAAAGGAGTCATTATCAGACTGGAGCAATTTTAAGGGACAATATAGTCACCTGAACAACTTCAGCTTAATGTGGTTGTTCAGGTGAGAACTATAGCTCCCTGCAGCCTCTCATGTAAACAATGTATTTTCTGAGAAAACAGTGTTTACATTGAAAGCTAGGAACACCTCCAGTTGCAGTCACTCAGAGTAAACCAGGGGGACTTCGGAGTTGATGGAGGCAGAATATGCCTCCATTCACTCAGATCTGCTGTGCACGAGCATCCTGTGATTCAGTATCTCCTCCCACTGCATGCAGGCACTGAACTTTCTAAATGGCAATATTAAATAAATAATAATAATAATAATAGAGATTCATTGATTCAATTCATCTCTATGAGGAGATGCTGATTGGCCAGGGCTGTGTTTGAATCATGCTGGCTCTGCCCCTGAACTGCCTCCTTGTCAGTCTCGGCCAATCCTATGGGGAAGCATTGTGATTGGATCAGGCTATCACATGTCAGCAGACTGCTTGTTTTTCCTGAGTCTAACAGCATGCAGATTTACAGCTTCTGGCTTGAATACAGTAAGATTTTTACTATATTTATGGAGGCATGAGGGGCCCAGTGGGGCTAAATGGTCGTGTTAACACTATAGGGTCAGGAATACATGTAGTTGCACTGGTGACTATAGTGTCCCTTTAAATGGATTCCAAGAGAAATGGGATAATTTAAAAGTTGCACTGCTGAAGGCAACAAAAAAATTGCATTAGGCTTGTCAGTAAAAGCAAAAAATTCAAGAAACCACTGTGGTACTCTGCAGATGTGGCTAAAATAGTAAAAAACAAAAAGTTAGCATTTAGTTAGCATTTAGTAATTATAAAAAAAAAAAACAGAGTGAGGGAAGACAAAATGATCTATAAGATTAGCAGAAAGAGGCTAAGCAAGTTATAAGAGCTTCCAAATCACACAGAAGAAAATAGCAATTAGTAAAAAAAAAAAAAAAAAAAAGAGAGAGACAAAACATTTTTTAGATACATAAATGAGAAAATGAAAGTAAAACAAGGATTAGTTACATTAAAAACAAAAGAAGGGGGGGCGTAGGCTGACCGTCAATGGAGCCAGACGTGTAAACCCTGAGCGCTCTCTCCCCCCTGGGAATAGAATCCGCAGCCATCCGCATTTATACCTCGAATCCCGCACACCCCACTCCCAGACACCTACCTACCCCCCCCAGTCTCTACATTTGATGGGAGGCACCCGAAAAAAGAGAGACTCTACACCCAGCAGCCGCCATCTTTAACGCAAGGCCGCGAAGACTCGGCTCAGAGTCGGAATACAGCGGGGTGCATACGAACCAAGATGCCCCCCTAACAAAACGAGACCTTCGCACGCTCCTTCAAGAAGGCACAAACGACATCAAGGCCTATACGGCCGCGGAGCTTGAAAAACAGCTTACAGGCCTACGCTCCGATCTGGATGCACTCCCCACAGAGGCCTCAGACCACGAGTTCACCATTGAACGGGCCCATAGATCATTACGGCCCTCTGTGCTCTACCCTACAGCACCAAGGGATGTGGTCCTAAAAATGCTGAATTTCACGACCAAAGAACAGCTCATGGACATAGCTAGAGCCCACCCTCCCCTAGTTCAAGGGAGACAAGTTCAATTCTTCCAGGACGTGACACCATCCACACTACGGAAACGCAGGGAACTAAAACCGCTCACCACGGCCCTGACCCAGCATGGATGGAAATACGTGTGGGGGCATCCCTTCAAATTGATCGCACGCAAAGAGAACCGCTCCCACACCTTGCTACAAGTCACAGACATGGTGGACTTTGCCAACGCCTGGAGAGTGCAGTTACCAGCTGAAACGACCCCTGCCAACCCGGAGCAACCACCAAAGCAAATCCCGAGAGGCACGGCACTGTCGCCCCGCCAGCAGATCAGGAAAAGAACGGCTTAAAACCCCAGAGGACAAGCACACCGCGAAACCTGGGGGACTGCTGACACCCATGGACATAACCCATGGAACGAAAGTTCCACACTATTGGTAACCCCTGTTCCCCCGCCCGATAGGCCCATAGAGGCTTGCTCCCCCTCTTTGCCCCCCCTTCCGGGTGGCACACTCAGGGGATAAGCGGGACCCACCCGTGCGGGGCCCTCCGGCCCAAGCTGCCGATAGCTAGATCGGGACCCCGACCACACCACCCAACCACCCTACTGCACACTGTGGGCGCCGGTTGCTGGGGCCGTGGAGCCCCGGAATAAAGATGGCGCGCAATCCCACTCTTTGCAAGGCAGAAAACCCACGGGTCATGCCACACCCCCGGTTAATCGGGACCCTGCATCATAATCCGCAAGCGGGACCCCAATCAGACAGCCTTACACTTCCAAACACCCTCTCACCCCCCGAACACAAAACGAACAGAATAAACAAGGTTCCACCTAAAGAAGTTTATTGATTTTAGGTTTTCTGTTGTGTACTCTCTGAAATTTGTATTTACTGGAGACCTGACGGCATGGTCCTGCTCTGGGGCTGGGCCATGCTCGGATCTCCCCAAGGATAAAATATGGGCGCCTCCACGGGCGGGCGGGGAACCCAGGGTGACGCTGGGCGGGCACAGCGGGATGGGACAGGGTGACGGACAGGGAAAACAGGACAAATATACCCGCCCTTGGTCCCTCCCCCCACGATCAGCGACACACCCACTACCCACAGAGCTGACCTCTACCCGACGGCCCAACCACTACTGACCAGCCCCCCCGACAAACAACCAAACAAAAAGGGAACCCAAGAGACTGCAGATACTCATATAGGGGCAGCGCGCCCCCAGGTCCTCCGGGGGCCAACACCATACAGGCACCGCTGACTGTAGCACGCCCTCCTAAATACAGAAGACAATGGCCGCAAACCGCACAAGCCCATCCCCATACACCACAAGGGGGCCTCGGATCCCTCACACCTCGCCGGGGCAGAATAATATAATCAAACCCAGCCTAGCCCTGCTGCCACGGACGGGACCCACGGCTGGGGCGGGAGATAACACAGTGGCCCCCAAACACCACTGCCTTGGGCCCAACACCCTAGCGGGTCCCCCCCCGGCCAGGAACCCCCTCCCCCTCCCGCTGTGGGGAGTACGAGTAAGGGTGACGCGAGCCCCACAACGCCAGCACAATATGATTACTACTCTTATCTGAATGTTTACTGTTAGATGTTCTAAATGGTTATTTCTGTTGATGTTTTAATTACTTATAGCAGATCAACTCAGGGAGATGGGAGACGCCAACCTCGGGAAACCGGGTCCATACACGCACAGGCCCCCTGACCGAGCTCCCAGGAAAATGGCAGCCGCACCCGAATAACGCACCTCAGGCCACCACACGCCTCAACATGCTACACAAAGGTAACATGGCACAATACCCCCACCCCTGCACAACCGAACACATACACAGCAAACTTCCCTTACAGGGTAGCCCCACTGGCCATCGCTAGCTATAATCCCAAACACCACAGCACCAAGAACACCAAAAGGCGAAAAAACGCAGACACGCTGAGGACCCCAACGGCCTCAGCGCCCCGGCCCACCGCCACCACCCAAAAGGCACAGCGACCAGCGGCTACCACCGCACAAACGTTACAACAGCAAAACAACCTCAGGAACACTTACCCACATGTCCCATGACCCAACTACTGCAAAATACTACAAAACCAATTTGACCACCAGGCCCCACCCGAACCACCTGCCCGGAAGGCCCACTCGGGCACCCAAACCATATGCAACCGGACACTCCCCGCGCGACCACAACCCCACCCCACACGCCCCAACCAGGGGACCCCCCACCTCCTGAATTCCACCCCTAGAGGTATAAACACTACTACTACTAAGGAGACTACAACAACTGACGCTTGCACAATACCCCCGGGGGGGAGGTCTTGACACCTCCTGGTCCACTCCCCCTGGCAAAACCTAGGTAAGACCAGGGACACCTCCATCCCAGCACCCCCACGTCAACCAAAACATAGGGGATCCATTCTCTCAACCCCCACCTACACATATCACACCTTACCATGACCCAGACGAACACCCTAACGGCCAGCCCAAAACCCCGAAGCCCACGACCTCACACAACCTCAGAAGCTAGCACCTTAACTTGTATGTCAATCAATTTCAAAGGTCTGAACAACCCTTCTAAATGCCACCAATTCCTACTAAGGGCCAACAGATCACATGCGGATATACTCCTCATCCAAGAAACTAATTTCGCCCAAAAGAAACCGCTCCCCCTCCTGAGCCGAAACTACAACAAATACTACACAGCAAACTCCCCAACAGGAAAACAAAACGGGGTGGCAATCATGCTGAGAAAATCATGCCCCCTACACGTCACACAGACACAAGCAGACCCGCAGGGAAAATACCTAAAAATAGCGGGACGCATAGGGCCTCAAAAATAAGCATTCACAACTATATACGCACCTAATCACCCAAACAAACAGTTTTGGCACACCATGCAGGCCCATCTCAAACTCTTCCCTTCCCACCATCTAAGGAGGAAGAAATACGGACTTTTTTATTCAGACTGGTATTTTGTAAATATATTTATATTTGTTTTTCCACTTTTAATTTTATCAAATTAAAGTATATACATTTTATGTAAATCCAGTCTCTCCCAGTCCTACTTCCTACTTCATCTTGCTGCTGCTATCTCTGGGTCCTTTATATCCTTAGGTGGGGATTGTTCCACCTGAAGCTGTTCACACTAGAGCAGGTCCATTGCTCTAGTATATGTAAGTAGGATTATTTTTATCTGCAATATACCTACATGTACTATTTACACTATTAGTGTTCTTTTTCTTTCCAGTCTTATATACTGTGAAAGTCCATCTCTATAAGCCTACCAGGAAGATCTCATATCAAGAAATCCACAGACGGGGATTATTCCGTCCAGGCCCTTCCAATTGAGCTTATATAGCTCTCTAAAGTGTGAGTTTGGATCATATATTCCTTCTATATTTACTCCGCTGTTATAATATATTGCACTATTATTCTATTTTGTTCTTTTTAAAGCTATATCATTGACAAGTATCTTCTACCACGTATGTAATATATATTTTTTATATATTGTTAGTGCTGTTCACCTTTCTATTTCATATACCTAATTGTGGGCGGCGACTTCAACGCCACAATGCACCCAACCCACGATAGACACCGCGAAGGACCACCCACGCGCAACCTACCACCGACAGCCAAAGCAGACAAACTCCTACTCGCCTTTGCGAATGACACCAATCTACTAGACATTTAGAGAGTCCAACACCCCGCAACGAAAGATTACACCTTTTACTCGCACCCTCACCACTCCCACTCTAGAATAGACATGTTCCTCACCTCCCCGGCCCTTACTGAATACATCAAAACCTCGAACATAGGCTCCATAACGTGGTCGGACCACGCAGATATTACCCTAAAAATAAACTTACCAAACATAGCACGACCTTGGACTTGGCGCCTGAACACACTGCTTCATAACCCGGCCAACAGAGAAACCGTCCAAAACACGATAGCTGAATATTTCATGATAAACACTCCCTCTGTACAATCCGAAGGGATACTATGGGCAGCGCACAAATCGGTCATCAGAGGCGTGTTCATAAATCTGGCCTCGACCCAAAAAAACCAACGCCTACAGAGACTAGAACATACCCTCAAACGGCTAAGAACGCTAGAGATCCAATTTAAAGAATGATAACCTATTGTTACCACTCACCCATCCACCATCATTCACTATAAACAACGGCACACGACAGGGATGCCCCCTATCCCCTATTCTTTTTGCCCTCTTACCAGAGCCCTTCCTACAAACGCTTAGACAAAACCGGACCGTTTCAGGACTGACAATCAAGACAGAAGAATATAAAGCAGCAGCCTACGCCGATGACGTATTACTGACTATCACCGATCCCATTAACTCCATGCCACCACTCCTGAAAGTCATACAGGACTACGCAACCATTTCAGGCTACAAACTAAATATAGACAAAACAGAAGCCCTAGTCATACACATAGACCCACCACAGCTCCAACACCTGGCAAAAACCCTTCGACCTAACAAACACAGACATAAGATACCTGGGAACCCTTATTCCAAAAGATCTCACGCAAACATATAAGCACAATTACACCCCACTACTGCGACAAGCAGCCTGGGCTAGTCTCTCGATATCATGGCTGGGCAGACTAGCGTCAGTCAAAATGAACCTACTCCCCAGATTCCTTTACTTATTTCAAGCCTTACCCATACCACTAGAGGCAACTGACTTCAAGATGCTACAATCTCAAACCGACCGCTTTATCTGGGCCAACAAAAAAATCGGATCAAAAGAGCAACACTATACATACCAAACAGAGCAGGTGGACTGGGCCTCCCGCACTACGTACACTACTACCACGCTGTGCAATTCGCCCACGTACAACACCTAGACGCACCATATGGTATCAAGAGATGGGTAGACCATATTTGGTAGGGACTTCCCCTCTCTCTACATTTGGCTACCTAAACAAGCAAGGCCACGAACACCCACCACCACTCCTGCACTAACAAACTCCATCAAAATATGGGATAAGCTGGCACACAAAAGCTCCATGACCCCAATCCTACGCAACACACAATTCACCCCGGGCATGACTCCCCAACACTTCTCCAGATTTGAAGACAACAACCTTCTTCGCTTCTATCAATTCTACCGAAACGGAGCACTTCTAGTGTTCCCCGACCTACCCCAACATACACCACTGACCACGTCCGATTACTTCCGTTATATACAAATTCGAAGCTTCCTAGAAACTACTACAAACAAGCAAGCACTACGACCCTCACCCCCTTTGAAAAAGCCTGCATGGTGTGCCCCATTCAAAAAAGCCAAATTTCCGCTATATACACACAAATCATCACAACCTCCACGAACGCTCCCTCACATACGTGTCGGCTTGGGAGAGGGACCTCGGACCCCCGAACCACCCGTCAGACTGGGGAGACATATGGGAGGCTACAGCCTCAGTCTCCATATGTGTAAATTACAAAGAACAAGCATATAAGACATGAATGCGCTGGTATCTCACCCCTCTCCGGCTAAAACAAAATGGGCATCACTAAAACCGATCTATGTTGGAAACAATGCGGAAACACAGGCACATACATCCACGTATGGTGGGAATGCCCCCAAATAGCGCCTCTCTGGCTCCAGATCACACAACTGACAACCAAAGTACTACATACCACAATTCCACTAGACCCCTGGACATGGCTCCTCTCAAAACCCCTAGGTGCCAAAACAAACTGATAGCTAAGATTGCCCTAGCAACAAGGAGGGCCATAGCGGAAGTCTGGAATAAACCAGTAGTCCCATCACTACAAACAGTGAAACGCAAAATAGAAGAAACCAGGAAAATTGACAAATTATCCGCAATAGTACACGACTCCACAAACACCTTCAACTAAATTTGGGACCCATGACTATATGAATTCCTATTACCAACTTCCACCCCTTGACACAACAAACCTGACCGCCATCTCACCCCCCCAGACCACACCCCAACAGAAACAAACACCCACACACAGACACCCCACCACACAGTACCCCCCACCTATCCCCAACCTGAACCTACGACCACCCCCAGCTCTACAACTATCACCCTACACCCATCACTCCCCCATACCCCCCACACACAGGACTTGAATTCATACATCTCAAGAAACGTACCGGCACCAACCCCATTCGGCCATACCATCAACCCACCTCCTCACACACGGGATAGCCACGCCACCCACGCCAGGTAGGACGAAATCGGACACAATAAACAAGCACAAGCACACAACACCGGCAAAATCCAACAGAAGCCTACTCAAAGATACCAGACCTGCAAACCAGAAAGCCACTCCCATAGCACAAGCACCAAGCATAAAACCCAGACCAAGGTGCAAACACACGCGGATCGGCCGCAAACCTCTACCAGCCATCGATATCGGTATACAAACCCACACCCCCACTCTCCCCCACCCAAAACTCTCAATCCCCCGCAACGCAAACTCCCCAATAGATACACCACAAGAGACACACAGAACGGGGCGCAACAAGACACGACACCTACCCCACAACTGCACAAACCCTCCCATCTAACTGACCCAACTGCACTATAGATCTGTAAAAGCTAAATCTAAGTTTAAATTAGGCTGATCATTGAGAAGCAGGGTATCAGTGTTTACTGCCGACCGAATCAAGCCGAAACCTCCAACGAACGACAAGCATACGTCTCCGCAATGTTGGACTGCCAAACAAAATTATCTGTAATATTATATGTAAACTCTACAAACACCGTACCACTAATGCTTACCTCCGATATTCTTTTCTGTACCCTCACCCCATAAAACTCAAAATCTTTCAAAATAAAGAATTTACAAAAAAAAAAACAAAAGAAGGAAGGTATGTAGAGGATAAAGTATACAGTAGAAAATATGTGGACACTGAGTGTACAAATGCCACAAAAATCCACACACCACTCTCTTAATCCCAAAACAGTGAATGTATACAATACTTGTAAATACAGGGATATATACTGGTAGCGTTCCGTGTACTTGGACCCTATAATCACATAAAACAGTACATAGTGTAAACTGTATATGGAAATAACAATAATAAAAATGTATAATGGATCCACTCACGAATTCTAGAGCCGTGCCAGGCTCTATGTTGAATGCCCAAGGGTGCCTATGCAGGCTAAGTGCAGAGTCTTCACAATACTCCTCAAGGCAGAAGAGACAGCAAGGATGGTGTAAAAATTAGTAAATTTATTAAATAAAAATTGTAAAAACAATTAAACAAGTTGTATAAAAAGTGCAAATAATCAATATGATGTATGCAGACGCGTTTCAACTCGATCAGAGTCTTCCTCAGTGCATAAGAAAGTCCATCCGGCTGATTCTCTTTAAATGTACCGCTAACTGGCTGCCGGTCACATGGGCGGAAGTTCGGCTTGCCGGCGTCTGACGTCACTTCCGGTTCTTTCGGCGCTCATTTCGTCGGCTTCCCTCTTCACAAAGAGTTTGCCCAATTGAAGCATCGGCTTCCATTGTACATATGGGCAACTCTAAAAAAACTTACAGACAGTAAGGATGTAGATATACAAAGTCTATATGAACTATGATGGTATAGTGTAAAATATCAAAGGTATTATAGCTATGGCCCATATATAAAGATTAGGGTATGTAAGGAAAACTAAAGGAATATGCAAAAAATAGGCATATCATAAAAATAAAATGAAATAAAATAAAAATAAAAATGAAAATAAATATAAATATAAATAAAAATAAAAATAAAATAAAAAAATAAAAAAATATAAAAAAATATATAAAAATAAAATGAAAATAAATGTAGAAATATAAAAATATGAAAAAATATATATAAAAAGGAAAAAATATAAAAAGGAAAAAATAATAACTATAAAAAATGAACCAACTCAAAATCTAAATTTAGGCCTTTGGGGGATAAGGTGTCGAGCTCAAAGATCCACCTGCTCTCAATTTTACAGAGTTCCTTAAAGTTGTCCTCACCTCTCTAATCCTTTTTCTTCTGGGCCACAGCAATAAAACTGACAAGTGAAGGATCACTATTGTGATATTGTGCAAAATGTGCAGAGACACTGTGTTTTGCATAGCCTCTTTGTATATTACCCAAATGTTCCATTATACGAGTTTTTAAAGTCCTTGTGGTCATTCCCACATATTGTAGACCACAAGGACACCAAAGAAGATATATCACATTGCTGGAATGGCAAGTAAGAATTGAATTAATCTTATACTCTTTATGTGATACATAAGACATAAAACTGGTACAAGTGTCTTTTTTAAATTTTGTTTTCTTACAGGCTGTGCACATTTTGCACGGATAGAAACCAAACTTCTGATTAAAAATATTCATATTAGTGGCATTAGTTTTTATATGATTTTTAACTAAAAAAGTCTGAAGATTTTTTGTGCCTCTATATACAATTTTTGGTTTCTTACCGATGATACTCTGAAGACTATCATCAGTTTGCAGGATGTGCCAATACTTATTAATAATTGATTTTACATGGCCAGCATCACTGCTATAATCCAAGATCAAAAGGGGTTCATCAACTTGTTGTTTCGTGGTTTCTTTATTTCTATATGTTAGTAGGGACTCCCTATTTATTGATTTAGTCTCCTGTATCTGGCGATCCAAAACTGTCGGATCATATTTCTTCTCCACAAAAAATCGCTTCAAACGATCTGCCCGTTTATCATATTCTATAATGTCACTACAATTTTTAAAAATACGATTAAATTGACTTTTTGGTACATTGCGCAACCACGGGTCGTAATGGCAGCTCGTGGTGTCAATGTACCCATTTACGTCCACTGGTTTAAAAAAAGTTTTTGTAAAAATATGGTTATTCATAACATAGATCTCCAAATCCAAGAATTGGACAGATGTCTGGCTAATTTGACTAGTTAAAACTATACTTCTATGGTTGTTCATACTATTCCCTAATCAAGTGTGGGCTGCTCCAATCCATTATAAATGGAATTATTCGAAAATAGAAACAATTGGCAAGATAAGCTGACTAGGAAATTCAATTGTGAAACTGAACCTATTAGGTTTCGGGAATATGATTTTGATTATACTTGTGAATCATTACAAAAGTTATTGATTAAAGAAACAAAAATTAAATGGGAGATTTTCACCATGGAAAAATACTTGACAGAGCATATCACCCCTAGGGGCTTAAGGTTTTTTAAAAAACCCACCTTTGATCAGGACGATGATGGTTTCATGGAGATATGGAATTCTGCTTTAGAATCCTTCTCTGCTCGCATGATGTCCATCATCGTCCAACAAAGAAAGCGTAACCTTGTTAAACTAGATAGGGAGATTAACGAGATTAAAGATAAATTGCAACCTATGTCACAAATTGAAGAAATGTCTATTTCCCTAAAAAGGGTCCAAGAAAATGTTGATAAACAGGAGGAAGAGGTCATCTCTGTTAAAAAAAGTAAATATATTAGGGACAAGCATGATTATGCTTATGATAGAGTTCGTTCATTTGCTAAATATAATAGAAACCATTCCAGTAACTCTAACTCCATGTATATGCATAGGAATTATAATGGAAATAACAACAATAGGTATAATAATAATAAAAAATTCCATACTCATGAACAAACGAGGTCTACTTCTCAGAATTCAGCTATATGTAGTGGACCCAATCAAATACAACTCCCTATACGTAACCAGCAACACACTTCCAACTATGGCAATAGGTTTAGACCGTTGATGGAAAAAAAATCAGACTGTCACAAACCAAACCAAGTCTTATGCCGAGATCTCCAAACCTTCATCGCGCCCTTTTTTAGGACAGGACGCATCCCCCCGTCCCCAGAGGTCCAAAAGACCTTGGGCTCAGGGAGAAGGGGATGCCGTGCAGGAAGATGTCTGGAACTTGAAAAAAAGAGGAAGAAACCACCACTAGGTATCTTCAATCTTTCAGATAAAGTCCTTACCAATCAAGAATTGGAGGTTCTTAATAAGGGCCTAAAATTCGCACCTACTAGCAACAATAAACCTTTTAACACATTTGTAGATATGCATAAATTTATTCGTAAACTTTGTCTTAAAAAACATTTTAACAAATTTTCTACTAGTGAACAAGAGGGAGCCATTTGTGACACTTTTGTTCACACCAACTTAAAAGACAAATCCCACTTTTTTCCAAAAAAATCACATTAGTGGTGAAATGAAGGTCTTTGAAAAGTTGGTGATGAAAGATGTGAGACAAATAAATAATAAGAAAAAGAAAAAAGGCAATCTTAATTATACACAAATTAAAGCCCTTAAGGATCTCCAACTAGATCACAACATAGTCATTAAGCAAGCTGACAAGGGTGGGGGCATTGTTGTGCTGAATGTTGCGGACTATATGACGGAAGTCTATAGACAGCTGAACGATGCCTCCACCTATGTTCAGTTAAAGGCCGATCCCACATCAGATATAAAGAAAAAATATATGTCATTATTAAGTAAAGGCATGGAAGACGGTATCCTTAACAAACATGAGTATAAGTATTTAAATATAGCCGTAAGCCGGATACCAGTCTTCTATATACTCCCAAAAATCCATAAGGATATAAAAAATCCTCCCGGAAGACCTATAGTATCCGGGATTGGGTCTATACTTAGTAGATTATCTGAGAATATAGATAGACTACTCCAACCCTTGGTAATCTCACAACCCACGTATTTGAGAGATTCTACTCAGCTAATAAATATTTTACAACACATTAAATGGGAGGATGACTACCATTTAGTTACATGCGATGTGTCCAGCCTTTATACCATTATTTCGCACGAATTGGGTTGTGAAGCTGTTCAACACTTTCTGACTTCGAGTAATAGGTTTGTTGAGAACCAGATTCAGTTTATCATAGACAGTATCCGCCTTATACTGACCAATAATTTTTTTTGGTTTGATGGCTTATTCTTTCTACAGCTAGTCGGTAGTGCGATGGGGACCAGATTCGCTCCCAGTTATGCCAACTTATTTATGTCACGCTGGGAAAATACTTTTCTCCCAGGTCGAGACGACATGGGAGCGGGTCTGGTCCTCTATCGCAGATATATCGATGACATTTTCTTTATTTGGAAAGGCACTAGCACCTCCCTGGATTTGTTTTTAGATAAACTCAATGATAACCATAGAAGTATAGTTTTAAATAGTCAAATTAGCCAGACATCTGTCCAATTCTTGGATTTGGAGATCTATGTTATGAATAACCATATTTTTACAAAAACTTTTTTTAAACCAGTGGACGTAAATGGGTACATTGACACCACGAGCTGCCATTACGACCCGTGGTTGCGCAATGTACCAAAAAGTCAATTTAATCGTATTTTTAAAAATTGTAGTGACATTATAGAATATGATAAACGGGCAGATCGTTTGAAGCGATTTTTTGTGGAGAAGAAATATGATCCGACAGTTTTGGATCGCCAGATACAGGAGACTAAATCAATAAATAGGGAGTCCCTACTAACATATAGAAATAAAGAAACCACGAAACAACAAGTTGATGAACCCCTTTTGATCTTGGATTATAGCAGTGATGCTGGCCATGTAAAATCAATTATTAATAAGTATTGGCACATCCTGCAAACTGATGATAGTCTTCAGAGTATCATCGGTAAGAAACCAAAAATTGTATATAGAGGCACAAAAAATCTTCAGACTTTTTTAGTTAAAAATCATATAAAAACTAATGCCACTAATATGAATATTTTTAATCAGAAGTTTGGTTTCTATCCGTGCAAAATGTGCACAGCCTGTAAGAAAACAAAATTTAAAAAAGACACTTGTACCAGTTTTATGTCTTATGTATCACATAAAGAGTATAAGATTAATTCAATTCTTACTTGTCATTCCAGCAATGTGATATATCTTCTTTGGTGTCCTTGTGGTCTACAATATGTGGGAATGACCACAAGGACTTTAAAAACTCGTATAATGGAACATTTGGGTAATATACAAAGAGGCTATGCAAAACACAGTGTCTCTGCACATTTTGCACAATATCACAATAGTGATCCTTCACTTGTCAGTTTTATTGCTGTGGCCCAGAAGAAAAAGGATTGGAGAGGTGAGGACAACTTTAAGGAACTCTGTAAAATTGAGAGCAGGTGGATCTTTGAGCTCGACACCTTATCCCCCAAAGGCCTAAATTTAGATTTTGAGTTGGTTCATTTTTTATAGTTATTATTTTTCCTTTTTATATTTTTATATTTTTTCCTCTTTATATATATTTTTTCATATTTTTATATTTCTACATTTATTTTCATTTTATTTTTATATATTTTTTTTAAATATTTTTTTATATATATTTTTTTTTTATATATATTTTTTTTTATTATTTATTTATTTATTTATTATTATTTTTTTTTATTTTATTTCATTTTATTTTTATGATATGCCTATTTTTTGCATATTCCTTTAGTTTTCCTTACATACCCTAATCTTTATATATGGGCCATAGCTATAATACCTTTGATATTTTACACTATACCATCATAGTTCATATAGACTTTGTATATCTACATCCTTACTGTCTGTAAGTTTTTTTAGAGTTGCCCATATGTACAATGGAAGCCGATGCTTCAATTGGGCAAACTCTTTGTGAAGAGGGAAGCCGACGAAATGAGCGCCGAAAGAACCGGAAGTGACGTCAGACGCCGGCAAGCCGAACTTCCGCCCATGTGACCGGCAGCCAGTTAGCGGTACATTTAAAGAGAATCAGCCGGATGGACTTTCTTATGCACTGAGGAAGACTCTGATCGAGTTGAAACGCGTCTGCATACATCATATTGATTATTTGCACTTTTTATACAACTTGTTTAATTGTTTTTACAATTTTTATTTAATAAATTTACTCATTTTTACACCATCCTTGCTGTCTCTTCTGCCTTGAGGAGTATTGTGAAGACTCTGCACTTAGCCTGCATAGGCACCCTTGGGCATTCAACATAGAGCCTGGCACGGCTCTAGAATTCGTGAGTGGATCCATTATACATTTTTATTATTGTTATTTCCATATACAGTTTACACTATGTACTGTTTTATGTGATTATAGGGTCCAAGTACACGGAACGCTACCAGTATATATCCCTGTATTTACAAGTATTGTATACATTCACTGTTTTGGGATTAAGAGAGTGGTGTGTGGATTTTTGTGGCATTTGTACACTCAGTGTCCACATATTTTCTACTGTATACTTTATCCTCTACATACCTTCCTTCTTTTGTTTTTTTTTTTGTAAATTCTTTATTTTGAAAGATTTTGAGTTTTATGGGGTGAGGGTACAGAAAAGAATATCGGAGGTAAGCATTAGTGGTACGGTGTTTGTAGAGTTTACATATAATATTACAGATAATTTTGTTTGGCAGTCCAACATTGCGGAGACGTATGCTTGTCGTTCGTTGGAGGTTTCGGCTTGATTCGGTCGGCAGTAAACACTGATACCCTGCTTCTCAATGATCAGCCTAATTTAAACTTAGATTTAGCTTTTACAGATCTATAGTGCAGTTGGGTCAGTTAGATGGTTTTGTGGCATTTGTACACTCAGTGTCCACATATTTTCTACTGTATACTTTGTATTTGAGGTGTTGGAGAACACTTTTGCCACCACCACTTTTGTGTCTTTGTATTGTGTAAGCGCCATCCACTTACTTATTATCTTTTATGTAGAGGATAAAGGTCTAGCTGACTGCCTCAATTAATATTTTTGTTCAGTATTTACAGATGAAAATTAAGGAAAGGGACCTCAGTTAGGAAAAAGGACAAATGAATCATTTGTTACATGTGAGTTTACAGAGGAAGAGATTCTATTTCAACTGTCAAAAGTAAAGACAAATAAGTCAATGGGACCTGATGGAATACACCCAAAGTTATTAAAAGAGCTTAGTTGTATACTAGCAAAACCATTAACAGATTTATTTAACCAATCATTGTTAACAGGAGTAGTCCCAGAAGATTGGAAGTTAGCGAATGTTGTACCCATTCACAAGAAAGGTAATAGGGAGGAGTAAGGCAACTATAGGCCAGTAAGCCTTACTTCAGTAGTGGGGAAAGTGATAGAAACCATGTTAAAGGATAGGATTGATGAACATCTAAAAAAACATGGATTTCAAGATCAGAGACAACATGGGTTTACTTCAGGGAGATCATGCCAAACTAATCTTATTGATTTTTTGATTGGGTAACTAAAATTATAGATCAGGGTGGTGCAGTAGATATTGCTTACCTAGATTTCAGTAAGGCTTTTGACACTGTTGCACATAGAAGGCTTATCAATAAACTGCAATCTTTGAGTTTGGATTCCAATATTGTTGAATGGGTAAGGCAGTGGCTGAGTGACAGGCAACAGAGGGTTGTAGTCAATAGAGTAGTCACCAGTGGGGTACCTCAGGGATTTGTACTTGGACCCAGGGCCGGCGCTTCCTATAAGGCGAACTAGGCAGATGCCTAGGGCGCCATATAGGAGGGGGCGCCCTGGGAGATGATGGGAGGGGAGAGATGATTTGATGGGGGGAAAGATGATTTGATGGGGGTGAAAGATGATTGATGGGGGGGAGACGATGGGATGGGAGGGAGGGGGGAGATGATTGATGGGAGGAGGAGGGAGGGAAGGAGGGAGGGGGGGGGGAGAGAAGATTGATGGGAGGGAGGGAGGGTGGATTGATATGGAGGGGAGGGGAGGGAGGGTTGGGGAGAAGATTGATGGGAGGGAGGAGAAGATTAGGGGAGAAGAAGAGAAGATTATGGGGAGAAGAAGAGAAGATTATGGGGAGAAGAAGAGAAGATTATGGGGAGAAACAAGGACACGGGGAGAAGGGAGAAGATTACAGGAGGGGGAGAAGAAGAGAAGATTACAGGGGGGAGAAGAAGAGGAGAACACAGGGGGTGGGAATAAGAGGAAAACACGGGGGGAGAAGAAGAGGAGAACACGAGGGGTGGGAGATGAGAACGTAGGGGAGGGAGAGACCACTAAAGGAGGGAGGGGGCGGTGGAGAAACCACTAGGGGAGGGGTGTGAGGAGAGACCGCTAAGGGAGGGGGGTGGAGAGGAGAGACCACTAATGGAAAGTCGGGGAGAAAAGGAGACCACTAACGGAGGTGGGGGGGAGAGGAGAGACCACTAAGGGGCAGGGGAGATCTCTAATGAATGGAAGGGAGAGCACTATAGGACAGGGGGCAGGACAGGGAGCTCTTTTACACCGCACGCATACACACAATGCATCCCTATACACACAGAAACACAACATGCTTCCCTTACACACAGAGAAACACACAATGCAACCCTTACGCATAAAGACAAAGCATCCTTTGCACATATACACAGAAACACACAATGCATCCCTTACACACACACATGCAAACACACACTGCTTCTCTTACACACACACAAAAACACAATGCATCTCTTATGTATACAAACACAGATTCACACAATGCATCCCTTACACACACTCAACGCACCCCTTACAGACACACACATTGCATCCCTTACATACACAGAAACACACTTTGCATCTCTTATGTATACAAACACAGATTCACACAATGCATCCCTTACACACAACAAGAAACACACAATACATCCCTTATACACAAACACTCACTGCTTTCTATCCCTTACACAAAAACACACTGCTTCCACTACACACAAACACACTGCATCACCTACACAAACTGGTATCCCTATACACTACATTCCCTAAGCAAGCATATTAGATCCTCTACAATAACACATAACACATCCCCTACACACTCTACTCCCTGTGAGTTCATGGGTGGAACATGTAGGTGGACTTATGGACATACTCACCATCAGGCCCTGGGGCCCAGATCTTGAGCTATGTAAGAGGCCCCAAAAAATGGAGCTGCTTCCCGTTCTCCCAGAACATTGAATTTTGTGACCACAGTTACAAACAGCCTCCAGAGATCCTGTTCTACACCAGACCAGTGGAGCCAGATTGCAGCCAGAGCCCATCACCATCCTCATCTGATTGTAAGTAGGCAATCCTTGCACCGGCCCTGCTTGGACCCATTCTCTTTAATATTTTTATTAGTGATATTGCAGAAGGTCTTGATGGTAAGGTATGTATTTTTGCTGATGATACTAAGATATGTAACAGGGTTGATGTTCCAGGAGGGATAAGCCAAATGGCAAAGGATTTAGGTAAACTAGAAAAATGGTCAGAATTGTGGCAACTGACATTTAATGTGGATAAGTGCAAGATAATGCATCTTGGACGTAAAAACCCAAGGGCAGAGTACAGAATATTTGATAGAGTCCTAACCTCAACATATGAGGAAAGGGATTTAGGGGTGATTATTTCTGATGACTTAAAGGTAGGCAGACAATGTAATAGAGCAGCAGGAAATGCTAGCAGAATGCTTGGTTGTATAGGGAGAGGTATTAGCAGTAGAAAGAGGGAAGTGCTCATGCCATTGTACAGAACACTGGTGAGACCTCACTTGGAGTATTGTACGCAGTACTGGAGACCGTATCTTCAGAGGGATATTGATACTTTAGAGAGAGTTCAGAGAAGGGCTACTAAACTGGTTCATGGATTGCGGGATAAAACTTACCAGGAAAGGTTAAAGGAACTTAACATGTATTGCTCGGAGGAAAGACGAGTCGGGGGGATATGATAGAAACATTTAAATACATAAAGGGAATCAACACGGTAAAGGAGGAGACTATATTTAAAAGAAGAAAAACTACCACAACAAGAGGACATAGTCTTAAATTAGAGGGACAGAGGGGCGTGTCCTAGACTCCGGAGCGAGTGGTCGCATGTAGCCGGAGCTCCGTGCGGCACAGGCCTACACAAGCTGCGAAGCGGGTGACCCGACACCGCAAAGCCAGAGGCACAACGATGTCCCAGCCTAAACACCGCCGGCAGACGGAGCGGGCAAAAAATTTAATTTCTTCAGCATTAAAGCGAGCCAGACCCGAGGATCCGGCCCGCATGGTGAAAATCAAGATGGCGGCGAGGAAGAGCTCATTCCCTCCCCAGAACAGGCGGCTGCCGACTTACCGGTCACGCAGGGGATCCTGCAGGCGATGCTGGACACTATGGCAGCCAAGTTACAGCTCACGTTACAAAATGCAATCCACACCATTAATGCAGATGTAAAAGAGCTGGGAGATAGGACGGCCGGGCTTGAGGACAAAATGGTGGCGTATGAGGAGGCCCAAAACTCCATGGCAGCGAAACTAGACAGCCTTACAGAGAGAATGGAAGCACAGGAGGGGAAAACCGCAGACCTCGAGGACAGAGGTCGGAGAAATAACCTCCGCATTAGAGGTATAGCGGAAAATATAGGCCCGACAGAACGCACCACCACCTGGTGCATAGCCGATATTTCGGCAAAAAAGTTGATTTGTTATAGTTTACCCATTTCTGTTACCTATTATGTTTTTATGTTTGTATTCATGCTTGCACCTCATACACCCCTCCCACCTGCGATGCACTCCGTAAGCTACCGACCAAAATTAGATAGAGCGGAGACCATGCCGCTCTCTCCCTCTGAGCCAAAAGACATGCGAAATAGCCCTCAGGTTACCAGGGGACAGCCCTTGAGTTCGGAGGAACTGGGACACAAGGACCCCCCGAAATATATATGTCGAACACAAGCACAAATACCATCTTATGACCACCTCCCACCCTGAAAATCTACTCACACAACGTTAGGGGACTGAACATCCCGGTTAAGAGACACCTCCTATACCGAGAGATCAAACATAAAGCACTAGACGTTCTATGCCTTCAAGAGACACATTTCATGACCAACGCACACCCCACCGTCCTACAGAAAGATTATCCTATACAAATCCATGCCACATCAGCCAGCAAAACCAAAGGCACCTCCATACTAATTAGCAAAAATGTGGCCTATGCCCCGCATTCCCAACACATTGACCCGGACGGCAGATACGTCATTATAGTAGGCACGCTTAATGACATGCCCTACACCATAGCGAACATTTACGCCCCCAACACGAACCAACGCAACTTTTTACACAAACTTATACAGAAACTGCAGTCAGTACAGCTAGGGACGACAGTCATATGTGGCGACTTCAATCATGTATTTGACCCCTCCATAGATACGACACTAGCTCCAGCTAGAAAGCGCAACGCACCCCTCCGCAAACAAAGTAAGGCACTCTGCAAGCTTATACACAACAACCATCTGTATGATGTATGGAGAGCCACTCATGTAGGGGAAAGAGGGTATACATTCTTTTCGACAGTGCACAACACCTATTCCCGCATTGATGGCTTCCTTATCTCAGGGACAGGGATAGACCAAACGGCCCAGTGCGAGATAGGACAGATTACATGGTCCGACCATGCCCCGGTTGAGCTAACGTTGAAAAACCTATATGACCCGACCCATAGAAGCCCGTGGCGAATAAACACAACATTACTGAAAGATAGCGCCTTCTGCACGGAGCTGAACCAAAACTTAGACCAATATTTCCAAGACAATGATAGACCTGAAACGAGCCGCGGTACCCTGTGGCAGGCGCACAAATCAGTGATACGGGGACAACTGATACAGCGGGCAGCATACCTAAAAAGGAAATCCCACCTTCAGCTCCACACATGCCAAACAGACCTCAAGCGCGCCACGACACAAAACCAAATAACTCCCTCACACGAACTGCGGGAACAAATCACGAAACTCACAAGACAGATACACCAAATGTCCTTAGAACAAGTGGGATACCACCTGAAAAGGCTAAAGGCACAAAACTACACACAGGGAAACAAGGCAGGTAAACTGTTAGCACAAAGATTAAAGTCACAACAAGCAGCCCAAAAAATAGCGTACTTGCTGTCTCCAAGCGGACAGAAAATAGTGGCACCCAAGGACATTAGCAACGCATTCGCCAAATACTACGAAGCATTGTACAATCTCAGGGACGACCCAAACACACCCCAACCACAGGGGGCCAAAATAGCCTCCTACTTAGACAAGATCGCCCTGCCCAAACTTACACCTGCTCAGCAGGACAGCCTGTCCGCATTGATAACAGAAACGGAGGTGATGAGAGCGATTGACTCTCTACCTTCCGATAAAGCCCCAGGCCCAGACGGGTTCGCCAACTGTTACTACAAGTACTTCCAAAGAACCCTAGCCCCTCACATTACTAATGCTTTTAATGAAGCAGCCACAAAGCACGCACTCCCGCCAGAAGCCCTCAAAGCTCATATCATTACATTGCCTAAACCGAGCAAGACACCAATCTACCCACAAAATTTTCGACCGATATCACTACTGAACACAGACACAAAACTCTTCGCGAAAATATACGCCATCAGACTGGGCACGATCCTCCCACACCTGATAAGGAATGATCAAGTCGGATTCGTTAGAGGGAGACAAGGGGGGGACAACACGAGAAAGGTCATCGACATTATACATAGCGTCCACAGGCAACATACAGAATGTTTAACGCTCTCACTAGACGCGGAGAAGGCCTTTGACCGCCTGAGCTGGAGGTTCCTGAAAGCAGTCCTGGATAAGTTTGGGATGCCGAGGGCATTCTGCTCGGCGGTGGAGGCCTTATACAGCAAACCATCGGCACAGGTAGTCACGGCAGGCTTCACATCGGAACCGTTTAGCATCACTAACGGAACGAGGCAGGGATGCCCACTCTCACCCTTACTATATGTGTTGGCTTTAGAGCCGCTAGCAGAGACAATACGGGCCAACAGCTCCATACACGGAGTAACAGTGGGCGACAGGGAATACAAAATCAATTTGTTTGCGGACGATGTCATGTTGACACTAACGCAACCCCAAATTTCACTACCAAACCTCATGGAAGACATTAAAGAATACGGCCTTAACTCCTACTACAAATTGAATGTCACTAAATCCCAGGCTATGGGTGTGGGAGTCCAGTCTCACCGGCTGAAACATTTGAGTGAGCTTTTCTCATTCGACTGGAGGAAGGATTATATTACCTTCTTGGGCGTCCATATACCCCCCCATCTACCCCATTTGTTCAAGTTAAACTTTACTAAACTGATCAAATCATTTACAGACACGCTACACACATGGGAGGGCAAATATCTCTCGTGGCTGGGCAGACTGGCGGCGATTAAGATGTCTATACTTCCCAAACTCCAATACCTGCTGCGCAAAGTCCCGATTAGTCTGCCGGGCCAATACATGAGCACAATCCAAAAGCTGATCGTATGGTTTGTGTGGGCCAACCGCAAGGTGAGGGTGGCCAGCAAGCTCTTACAAAAACCGATCAAAGAAGGGGGACTGGGCATGCCCAACATCCGTTCTTACCATAGAGCCACATTGCTGACTGCCATAGCAGCGACAAACGCAGTAGAAGACCCCCCCCAATGGGTCCACATAGAAACACACTGGGCATGCAAACAGGGGCTGCGACACCTATACCAGCTGCCGTACAAACTACGACCGCCGTACACAACCATGTTACCAACCACGGCAGCAATGATCAAAACATGGGACTCTGTGAGGGCATCACTGGGCATGGTCGGACCAACTATAGGGAATATCCCACTCACGAGCATCTCAGTGGGCATACCGACGTTTGACCACACCCCCTGGGTGAGAGGGGGATCTACCCGCCAGATATGCGTGGACAACGAGTTACTGCCATTCCCAGCACTGCAAACAAAGTTCTCCTTGCAATCCAGACACATATTCCCTTACCTCCAACTGAAATCATTTGTGGCCTCACACTGCAAGGGTCCATGTGCCGAACCACCAAATATTGGAACCTTAGAACAGATATGCCTACAGGGCAGTATACCCAAAAAAATCCTGTCGAAACTATGCGCTACTGAATGCAGTAGATACAAACAGACACGGAGACTTTAGAGATGCCTGGTAGAAAGACATAGGACGCCCAATAGCAGACCTAGACACACATCATGCGCGACTCACCTAGAAACAATGGTATATGGTCCCGGACAAACTAGCGAAACTATACCCGGGAAGCTCAGGGGAATGCTGGAGGAGTTGCGGAGAAAGGGGGACAATGTACCACATTTGGTGGACGTGCCCGATAATCACTCCCTACTGGGAGATGGTGGAAGAGATAATCACTGACGTGATAGGCCGCCCTTACAGCTTGGGGCCTGAACAGGGCATACTATTCATGCATCTTGCCCGATGGCACAAGCAGGAAAGACAATTGATATTCCAAGTGCTCATAGCGGCAGTAACCCTGATAGCCAGACAGTGGAAACAACCACAAGCACCCAGCAAACACGATCTCCTAACACAAACATCCACAAACTGGGAATATGAGGCTATGGCAAATAAATACATTACAAATAACCACACGATCATAGACACAAAAAACAAATGGGCAAAATACATTCAGAGAAGTTCACACCACTCCAGAACTCAGGACGCATAGGTACGCTAAGACACGAGAGATCGAGTAGAGAACCAAAGCTAGAGAGACGGGGAACGTCTGAGACTTGACCTGGGAGGAGGTCCTAACACATAGAACCGATGGTACATTGGAGGTAGAAAGGTAGAACTAGCAACTAGGAAACATAGGCCCTGAGGGAGGGCAAAGAGGACCACCATTTTCAAGAGGTCCACAAACTGAATCTCTTCCCCTTTCTTCCCTTAATTCTTTCCCTTCCCTTCTCTGCACACCCAACCCCCACACCCCCACACACAACTATCGAGCTACAACTTAATATGTATCTAGACAGCCGCTCAAGTGAGCACCCCGCTAGTAGTTCACGAACGCCTAGCCCAGACGCTACCACCAAGCAACCACATTACGCAAGCTCCCGAGGCGAGAAGAACCCAGACTCCCTGAAGGAGACCAGTATACAGCGGCAGGGGGTCGGCACAATACGCACGGGATAAAGGCGAGCAACACAACACACGTGTTGCAAAACTAATTTACCCGCTAGACGCTTGTCCAAACACACAAGTGGCGATATTACGACCAGCACTCCATACTACACTTGCGACTCCGAGAAAGGTAGCAAATACGGATTGGGAAAATATGAACGTTTAAAGTGTAATGGTTAAAATTGTATACGCTAGCATTGGAAATGTGGAATGCGTAATGTGTGATGTGAACTACATAATGTACGTATCCAAGGCAGCAAGTGTACGTGTAAACAACGTTGCCTAGTTCCCTCCCCACCTCCCCTTTTTATTCTGTACCCCCCATATACTGCTTTTTCATATATGACAAAATAAAAATTGTCAAATTGAAAAAAAAAAAATTAGAGGGACAAAGGTTTAAAAATAATATCAGGAAGTATTACTTTACTGAGAGGGTAGTGGCTGCATGGAATAGCCTTCCAGCTGAAGTGGTAGAGGTTAACAGAGTAAAGGAGTTTAACCCCTTAAGGACCAAACTTTTGGAATAAAAGGGAATCATGACATGTCACACATGTCATTTGTCCTTAAGGGGTTAAGCATGTGTGGGATAGACATAAGGCTATCCTAACTATAAGATAAGGTATTTAGAAAATTGGGCAGACTAGATGGGCCGAATGGTTCTTATCTGCCGTCACATTCTATGTTTCTATGGGGGAAGACATCCATCACAGCAAAGCCACCATCTCTGGTCAGCAAAATACCATCAATACCTCGAAATACTACATGTGCCATCTTTACCAAGGTTTTAAGGTTTTTAAAGGGTTAAATGTGTGGCGACTCAAAGATTTAACATGTTCGGGGTAGCAGAGGACAGACAGACACACCACCTTCCATCAATTCCACCCAACTCATCCAACATGAGAAAGCAGAGTAAAGTACAAATACACCAAAGAAAATTGATCAGAATGAAAAACAAGATTGAAGACGCAGAGAAAGCTGCATTCCTTTATTTCCCTTTAGGCAATGCATCGATACTCTGGCAAGTTAATGCCTGTAGAACATACTGCAGAGACAGGGAGCCCATTACGAGCAATAAATATAGAACATGCTGTGTGTATAACTGGGGATCGGACCCCCAGCACAAGGTGAAACAAGCACTATAGTAACCGAGTCTTACTGCATCAGGGGGCCATACAGAGCAATAAATATAGAACATGCTGTGTGTATAACTGGGGATCGGACCCCCAGCACAGGGTGAAACAAGCACTATAGTAACCGAGTCTTACTGGATCCGGGGGCCATACAGAGCAATAAATATAGAGCATGCTGTGTGTATAACTGGGGATCGGACCCCCAGCACAGACTGAAACAAGCACTATAGTAACCGAGTCTTACTGCATCAGGGGGCCATTACGAGCAATAAATATAGAACATGCTGTGTGTATAACTGGGGATCGGACCCCCAGCACAAGGTGAAACAAGCACTATAGTAACCGAGTCTTACTGGACTTACAGAGCAACATATTGGGGATAGCACAGAGTACTATAGTTTTACTTAAGAGCTATACATGCTAACTTATGAAACAAGCACTATAGTATTACTGGATCCGCCATACATCAAATAAATATAGAACCGCTGTGTGTAAACTGGGGTTGAAAAAGCACTATAGTAACCGAGTCTTACTTTACAGAGCAATAATATCAAATACTGTGTGTACACTGGGGATTACTATAGTGAGACTGCATTTAAATATAAGCATCTACTATGTGAACAAGCACTTAGTCGAGTCTTTTGCATGCCAAACGAGCCATGTAGACTTGTCACTATCAGACCGAAAATTACGAGCAATAAATATAAAACTGGTAAAAGTTGAAACGTTAAGCACTATATAACCATAAGAAATAGAGCAATATTGTTGGATTGATAGAACAGTAACAAATCGAACAGTCACTTACTGACATTGGGGGCCTTATAGAGTGCAAATACAGAAAAAAGATTTTTTTTTATAAAAATAATATATAATAAAATTGTGCTACATAACTTAGGGTCACTATATAAGTGGATGCAGCTTATTAAGAACAATAACTATCGGACCCCCAGCACTCTATAGTAAAACTGCATCCCATTACGAGCAATAAATATGAAATGTGTATAACTTTTATAGTAATTAGTCTTACTGGATTTCAATAATATAGAACATGCACTGGGGATCAGCACAAATGAAACAAGCAATCCTTTAAAAACAGTATATAATAAACAAATAAGAAATAGCAAATTGTGGTGTGTATAACTGGTGATGCACAGAGTCACTATAGTGACCACATACAGAGCAATAAATATCATAACAAGGGAGTGGCACTGCCATTCAGCAGGCAAATTGTTTAAAAAAAAAAAAAAAACCTGTGTGGGTCAATATGACCACTGCATTCATACAAGGGAGGTTTAACACCATCCCCATGTATACATGCTAAACAGCAAGCAACCAGTGGCCACTAGGAAAGGTCACTTCAAATAGAGCGATTTGTTTTAGTAGAAGTCCATCCTAACTTAATTTGAAGACTTTTAGAGTAACTTTAAAAAAAAATCAGGTTGATCACAAATCAGGTCTACAGGAATACATTATTTTTTTTAATTTTATATTTCTTGATATAGATTAAGTATTCTCACCTTTGTATGGAAATCTAAACTTTCTTACAGTATTCTTACTTGTAAAAAACAAAATAAAACAAAAAACAGCAAACCATATGCTTCATTCAAGAGTATAACAAAGCATGGTTTTATAGCATGAGGTTTGACTTATGACATTTTCTAGTTGGTCTGTTGTTTAAAATGTGTGCTTTAAAATTTAAAAAATAAATAAAAGTATTTAAAGAGCATGATTCTCCATGATCTCTCCGTATATTCAAAAGCATTATATTGAGCTTTAATTTGATTGTCTACTAACACTTAAAATATGTTGTACATTTCCCATAGGAGTCATGAATGATGTTGTGTTTTATATCTTTTGAAAACCTCTTTGACATGAGCTTTGGTTTTTATACCATCAGAGCACGACCGACTTCAGTTGATACATTAAGCAGAGACTGAATTTGAATGCTAAAGTATACCTACAATGTGACTTGTTCTACATTTTAAATTTCTTCAGGCTGAAACAGTACATCTGGTTGCAGAGTATTTATTAGACACATTCGGTAGTGATATATAATTTTTACTTTTTTGTAAGATATATACTGAGTATGGAACAATAATAGATTAATGCAAAACATTTGAATATATCAGAGCACTAAACAGTAGTAGCAGTAAAATAATCTTTATTTTTATATACTTTGCAGTACATGATTGGACATTTTCACACTCTTTGTTTGTTCATCCAAATAGTTTTTAGAATATTTTTAAGAACAATATTTGGGCATATCGAACAGTCAAATGAGTGTTGGTCCAGAACTAAATTTTATTTTCCGAAAAAATGGTTCAGCAAAACCAATTTTTTTCTGCTGCGCTCAAGTCTTTTACTGAAAATTCTAAATGTGATTAAAAATCAAAATTAATGAATGTTACATGAACTTATGGATAACCTTGATGTGGCAGCTGAGCTTACACTTTAATGACCATTGTAGTGGTACTAAAAACCACTGTCATTTAAATCTACACAGTGATTTGGGTTAGTATGCAGGTAATGTTTTGGGGGTTTTGTTCTATGCATTTGAAAAATAGCCGTTTGTATAAATATATCCTATTAAAAATATAAATGTAGAATATGATTTAATTATTACGCTGGTGACGCTCACTTTTTATAGTATATGTCTTGTGCAAATGTAATGTTTATATACTGAAATTAATATAAATATTTAATGACAATGTTAATGTTTAAATTATTGGATCCTATTCTGGCACTATGCAAGTTTTGTGCAGCTAAGGATAAAAGCCATTTTACATATCAGATGCAAATTAATATTTTATTCAACGTTTAAAGATAACTTCTGATTATTTATAAGAGATTTATTAATTTATTATAAATATTGCATGACAATGTTATGTTAATACAACAATAGATACATGTAAATTGTACTGTGCAATGTTTTTCATTATTTGTCAATATTCAGTATTTAAGAGACCAAATACAGGAAAAAATAAAGTAACTGACAAAAAATATAACATACTTGCCCATGTGAATTGTTACCCAGTGATTCACGTTGCGAGAGCAAGAAAAAAACATGTGGCGATAAAATCATTTATTTTGGCATTTAGCTCTTCCTGGAAATACATATTAGTGATCACTAAAAACAGCCTGAGGACTTGATTTTCCACAATAGAAACCAATTAAATCCCAAACACCTTTTTTTGAAATGTTATGGTTTAGCAGGAGAAAAAACAGTGAATTTATTGACATTTAACTGCAACTTCCAGTCTACATACAGTGTTTGCACATCTTAAGCTGGTTAAAAAACACTTAAGCAATTAGCAAAAAAAAATAAAAACAATGGTGCACTCAGATATATACTTAACAAATGATCTTATTTAAATTATTATAATCTGTGAAAAATAAGAAAAACTCATGTAGTGCAGACCATCTGTTTTTTATACATATAAATGGAAAAAACAAATGTGTCTGGGGGTCTCAGCTTTAGATTGTGGGAATCACAAGACCCAGACCTACATTTTGATGCATAGTATGTCTCTGAAATATTGAAAATGAAGGCACAGTCGCAGTTTAGAAATTGCACTTCAAATTTGAGCTGGCTAGAGTGGAGTTTCAATGAATGTCAATGGACCGCGTGAGTTGCAAACAAATGGTCATATTGTCAAAACTATCAGGACTATGGCTTAGCCGTGGACATGTTTAGTGGCAGCAGGGATAGCTGAACGTTTTGATATAAGATTTGTGTAGGTGTGCTTGAAAATGAGGGAGTGGTGACAGTTTAGAAATCATGTCCTGATTTTTCAGCTTTTGCCAGCTCCCACTCTAGTTCTGAACATTTTGCCATTCATTCCTATGGGACCAATTTCACCACAAGAACGACGATATTCTGTGAACCATTCGGCGAAACATTACACAAAGTAATAGCAATCCAATCGGGAACAATCCGCACGTTTCGGTATATTACTATCTATGTAGTGTAAACACTGTGGGAGGAGTTAAGGTGGTAAATTTAGCTAAAATAAGAATAAGAATAAGAACTAGAAAAGTTACAATTTCAGGGGAAATTGTGTGAAGTGTTCTTGCCTCCACCTGTAGTCTACAACTGGAGTGGGCGGAGTAACTGTTATCATTTACATAGCACATTTAATTGCAACGTTGTTGCACAGTTACATTAAACCATACATTTATAAAAGCATTAGCAGGTGTTCAAAAGGCCCTGTCTATGACATCACTTGCTGCTGCAGCTTGACACAGGTCAAAGTATTTTGGCGGTTGCCATCTTCAAACGGTCGTATCTTAAAAACTATAACTCCTACAGTGAAGAGCTTTATATTGTGAAAATCACAAGACCCAGACCTACATTTTGATGCATAGTATGTCTCTGAAGTATTAAAATTGAAGGCACAGTCGCAGTTTAGAAATTGCACTTCAAATTTGAGCTTTGCAGAGTGAAGTTTCAATGAAAGTCAATGGACGGCGTGAGTTGCAAACAAATGGTCATATTGTGAAAACTATCAGGACTATGGCTTAGCCGTTGACATGTTTAGTGGCAGCAGGGATAGCTGAACATTTTGATATAAGATTTGTGTAGGTGGGCCTGAAAATAAGGGAGTGGTGGCAGTTTAGAAATCATGTCCTGATTTTTCAGCTTTTGGCAGCTTCCACTCTAGCTTTGCCATTCATTCCTATGGGACAAATTGCGCCACAAAAACGACGATATTCCGTGAACCATTCGGCGAAACGTTCCACAAAGTAATAGCAATCCGATCGGGAACAATCTGCGCGTTTTGGTAAATTTTGGTCTATGTAGTGTAAAAACTGTGGGAGGAGTTAGGGTGGCAAATTTGGCTATAATAAGAATAATATATATGTGAGATAACAATAAGTGTTCTTGCAAGAACACTTAATAATATATATGTGAGATAACATTAAGTGGTCTTTCTGGGGAAATTGTGTGAAGTGTTCTTGCCTCCACCAGTAGTCAACAACTGGAGTGGGCAGAGTAACTGGGTGGAGTGGCTTGAGTAACTGTTGTGTGGTTGGAGTGGCTGGAGTAACTGTGGAAAGGTTGGACTGGGCAAAGTAACTGTGTGGAGTGTTTGGAGTGAGTAAAGATAGTAAACATTACACTAACCAATTGATTTATCAAATTTAAAAAGTGCACATGGCAAGCTTGATAGAGTGAGAAATGCATTTCAACTTTTATTTATTTATATAGCACATTTAATTGCAACATTGCTGCCCAAAGTGCTTCACAGTTACATTAAAACATACATTTATAAAAACATTAGCAGGTGTAGAAAAGGCCCTGTCTATGACATCACTTGCTGCTCCAGCCTGGCACAGGTCAGAGTATTTTGGTGGTTGCCATCTTCAAACAGTCGTATTTTAAAAACTATGCATCCTATACATTGAAGAGCTTTATATTGTGAGAATCGCAAGACCCAGACCTACATTTTGATGCATAGTATGTCTCTGAAATATTAAAAATGAAGGCACAGTCGCAGTTTAGAAATTGCCCTTCAAATCTGAGCTGGCTAGAGTGGAGTATTAATGAATGTCAATGGACGGCTTGAGTTGCAAACAAATGGTCAGATTGTGGAAAACTATCAGGACTATGACTTATCCGAGGGCATGTTTAGTGGCAGCAGGGATAGCTGAACGTTTTGATATAAGATTTGTGTAGGTGGGCTTGAAAATGAGGGAGTGGTGGCAGTTTAGAAATCATGTCCTGATTTTTCAGCTTTTGCCAGCTCCCACTCTAGTTTTGAACATTTTGCCACAAGAACGACGATATTCCGTGAACCATTCGCCAAAACGTTCCACAAAGTAGTAGCAATCCAATCGGGAACAATCCGCACGTTTCGGTATATTTCTGTCTATGTAGTGTAAAAACTGTGGGAGGTGTTAAGGTGGTAAATTGGGCTATAATAAGAATAAGAATAACTAGAAAAGCTACAATTTCTGGGGAAATTGTGTGAAGAGTTCTTGCCTCCACCAGTAGTCTACAACTGGAGTGGGCGGAGTAACTGTTATTATTTATTTATATAGCACGTTTAATTGCAACGTTGTTGCCCAAAGTGCTTCACAGTTACATTAAAACATACATTTATAAAAACATTAGCAGGTGTAAAAATAAAGGCACAATTGCAGTTTAGAAATTGCCCTTCAAATTTGTGCTGGCTAGAGTGGAGTTTCAATGAATGTCAATGGACGCATGTGTTGCAAACAAATGGTCATATTGTGAAAACTATCAGGACTATGGCTTAGCCGTGGACATTTTTAGTGTCAGCATGGATAGCTGAACGTTTTAATATAAGATTTGTGTAGGTGGGCTTGAAAATGAGGGAGTGGTGGCAGTTTAGAAATCATGTCCTGATTTTCCAGCTTTTTCCAGCTCCCACTCTAGTTTTGAACATTTTGTATTCATTCCTATGGGACCAATTTTGCCACAAGAACGATGATATTCCGTGAACCATTCGGCGAAACGTTCCACAAAGTAATAGCAATCCAATCTGGAACAATCCGCACGTTTCGGTATATTACTATCTATGTAGTGTAAAAACTGTGGGAGGAGTTAGGGTGGTAAATTTGGCTATAATAATAATAATAATAATAATAATAACTAGAAAAGCTACAATTTCTGGGGAAATTGTGTGAAGTGTTCTTGCCTCCACCAGTAGTCTACAACTGGAGTGGGTGGAGTAACTGTTATCATTTATATAGCACATTCAATTGCAACGTTTTTGCACAGTTACATTA
>OW240922.1:127770028-127796926 GCA_933207985.1 Pelobates cultripes | reverse complement strand
ACACCCAGGCAGACAGCCACACACACACACAGGCAGACAGTCATTGACACCGAGGCAAACACCCACACATACAAAGACAGACAGACAGCCACACACATACACAGGCAGCCACACACATACACAGGCAGCCACACACATACACAGGCAGCCACACACATACACAGACAGCCACACACACACAGACAGTCACACTCACACAGGCAGTCACACTCACACAGGCAGTCACACAGACAGTCAAACACTCAGTCACACACTCACACAGGCAGTCACACACAGACAGTCACAAACTCACACAGACAGTCACACACTCACAGGCAGTCACACAGAGACAGTCACACACTCACACACAGGCAGACAGTCACACACTCACAGACAGTCACACACACTCACACAGGCAGTCACACACACAGTCACACACTCACACAGGCAGTCACACACAGACAGTCACAAACTCACACAGGCAGTCACACAGAGACAGTCACACACTCACAGGCAGTCACACACTCACACAGAGACAGTCACACACTCACACACAGTCTCACACTCACAGACAGTCACACACAGACAGTCACACACACACAGGCAGTTACACACACACACTCACACAGAGACAGTCACACACTCACACAGAGACAGTCACACACTCACACACAGTCACACACTCACACTCACAGACAGTCACACACTCACAGGCAGTCACACACACACAGGCAGTCACACACACAGTCACACACTCACACAGAGACAGTCACACACTCACACTCACACACTGACCTCCTTCTTCCCTCCTGCTTGCAGCTCCTGGAGGCTTGTTGTTGGGGAAGCAGGGACTCCTTCCTGCTTCCCATGCTGCAGTCAGCCGTGCCCGCCGTAGGTAAGCCCCGCCCCCACCGTAGGTAAGCCCCGCCCCCGTCGCACGCTAAGCCCCGCTAGCCCCGCTAGCTGTGCCGGCCGGTTCCCCCTGCTCCCATGGGGCTCTGTGCGGCCGGAGCTGTCAGCCCAATGATTAGGGCTGTCAGACCGGCCACAGGTGCCGCGGCCCACCGGGAAATTTCCCGGTATCCCGGTGGGCCAGTCCGGCCCTGGCCCGACAGAACTCACGGCCTACCTAGTGGGACTATTCAAAGCGCTCGCCCCTGATGTGCCCCCTGACATGTTCCTGATGGACAGGGCTCACAGAGTGCCAAAACCCACCTTCTTACCACCTGAAACCCCTAGAGACGTGTTGCTGAGAATGCATTACTTTCACATAAAGGAAGAAGTAATGAGAGCAAACAGAACCATAAAAAAAACAGACATGCCGGCGGCATACCAGGCAATTGCAATTTATGCCGACATCTCAGCATACACGCTTAAACGCAGGAAGGATTTTGCAGGAATCACGACGCAACTCCGCCAACAACAAATACCATACAGATGGGGATACCCAGTGAAGCTGATCGTACAGAGAAACGGAAGACCAACTACAATACAGAGCCCAGACGAAGGAATGAAAATCCTCAGAACCTGGGGCATAGAAATTCCGCCCGCAACGAAAGAGACTCAAAGACTCCCTCCATCATGGAGGAAAGCCAAACGTTAACTCGCCTTGCTGGGAGGGTGTTGTGTCGCTGAACCTGAGAACTGTTAATCCAGCCATTTGAATCCAGGCTTGTATAACATTTGCTTTGTTAAATTTTCTATGTTTAATGGCAATGTAAATAGGAGCTACACTACAGATGTGCAGGCAAAGACAAGGGGCATGGCGACTGGGGGGAGAGCGGAGGGTGTAAAGCGACATATGTAATCTGGGGAACAAGGCTAGATAGGAGCCTGGGTCATGGATATAGTGACATGGAGACCAACACCGGGAAAGGCCTAGGCAGGGGAGCTCACACTCACGCCCCCCCCCAGGACCCCAGAAAGCTCCGCCACACTACTATATAGAGAGTAAAAAAAAAAATTAATAATAATTTTTATTACACTATACCAACATACAATCTCAGGACACTGGCAGGCAGACAGCGACAGCCCATCCACGCAACCTTTTCAAAAAAAAAAAAGAAAAAAAGGGTCACCCAGACAACAGCAAAACACGAGAGATCCTTTTTTCAAAAAAAGCAAAGTTTTTTTTGGCTGTGGTTCATGTTTAGCTTGTAGAACCACATGCCAGAAAAAAAGACGTGTTATCTTTTAATTATCAGAATGATAAGACCTTTTATATCAGAGATCAATTAACGTGTTTTTCAAAAAATGTGATCTATATTTTAAAATGCCCCTGTGATTTAATTTACGTAGGAAGAACTACGAGATGTCTCAACATTAGAATTTCCGAACATGTTAGAAATATAAAAAAAGGAGTAGAGACACATAGTGTCTCTAACCATTTTAAAATGCACCATAACAGCGATCCAAAAAATACATTTTTTTGTGCTATTAAAACGGTACAAAAAGACTGGAGAGGCGGAGATTTTAACAAAAAGATAGGGGAAGAAGAAATGAAGTGTATCTATAATTTTAAGACCCTGATTCCCCATGGTCTTAATCAAGACTTTGAGCTGTGTCATTTTTTAGTATAACTCTGCTTGTGATATACCTTTAAATTTTTAATATAACTCTGCTTGTAATATACCTTTAAGATTTTAGGAATGTTCTTAATATAGGTGTTTGTCCGTTTTCTATAATTATAGTATGTATGCCTTCCATTAGAATGTATATTTTTATTTTATGTCTTTTTAATTGGTCATGTTTTATTTTTAATCAGCTTGAGGGCATATTTTATATTTGTTTTTAGACACCTCTATTATTTACTTTCCATTTTCTCATTGGATCACTATTTGAACTATTGTATTAACATTATTTGGCTCTAAGCATTGTCTGAAAAAGATTTGTTTGTAACATTCTCAAGTATTACATAGGTTTTTAAAAGACATTATGGACAGTAGAATTAGTATGGAACGCATAAGCGTTCCAATGACGGCTAAAAAGAGACCTATGCACGCACGAGCCCGGCCGAGACCGGAAATGATGTCATGGAACTAGGAAATCAACGGTGGAACGCATGGATGCGTTCCACCTGATATATTGAATTATTGCCGAAACTGGAAGTGATATGGACGCCACCAAGGGGACGGAACCCGGAAGTACTAGGTGGAACGCATATGCGCATATGCGTTCCACCAGAAATTTGACCGCGAACTCTAAGAAGATTTAAAGAACTAAGAGAACACCAACATTATATGCCAACTGAGGAAGCCACATCGGCGAAACGCGTTTTGGCAAGCATATTGGACATTACAAGGTTTTATTTATTGTATTACTACTACTTATTTTTATTTATTTACCTTTTTTGAATAAATATTCTTTGCTTTGGAAAATACCTTCCATGGTTCATCATTGAGGGGAGACTGACCACAACAAGCATCAAAGAGGTTTGGGGATCACCCAACTAAGATCCCAGAGGAGATCCACACCAGAGCCAGGTTATACTATATGGCTCTTCCATTGTGAGTGAATTTGACACATGTTTTATTAAGAGCTTGTGTATAGCAATATTTGCACTATTTTTGTATATCTCTATTTCCCACAGCTTAAATTTAGAAGAAAGAGAAGTATTAATTTTATTTTTCTTTCTTTCATTATCACCATTTGCTCCACCTATTTCTTTGTGTGTTGTATGTTATTTTATGTGAAGGTGTAGGGGATACCTCACTGGTGTGTTTGAGCAAATATCACTTCTTTAGACATACCTGTGTTATTATTCTATTATGTTTTTATGTTTGTATTCATGCTTGCACCTCATACACCCCTCCCACCTGCGATGCACTCCGTAAGCTACCGACCAAAATTAGATAGAGCGGAGATCATGCCGCTCTCTCCCTCTGAGCCAAAAGACATGCGAAATAGCCCTCAGGTTACCCGGGGACAGCCCTTGAGTTCGGAGGAACTGGGACACAAGGACCCCCCGAAATATATATGTCGAACACAAGCACAAATACCATCTTATGACCACCTCCCACCCTGAAAATCTACTCACACAACGTTAGGGGACTGAACATCCCGGTTAAGAGACACCTCCTATACCGAGAAATCAAACATAAAGCAGTAGACGTTCTATGCCTTCAAGAGACACATTTCATGACCAACGCACACCCCACCGTCCTACAGAAAGATTATCCTATACAAATCCACGCCACATCGGCCAGCAAAACCAAAGGCACCTCCATACTAATTAGCAAAAATGTGGCCTATGCCCCGCATTCCCAACACATTGACCCGGACGGCAGATACGTCATTATAGTAGGCACACTTAATGACATGCCCTACACCATAGCGAACATATACGCCCCCAACACAAACCAACACAACTTTTTACACAAACTTATACAGAAACTGCAGTCAGTACAGCTAGGGACGACAGTCATATGTGGCGACTTCAATCATGTATTTGACCCCTCCATAGATACGACACTAGCTCCAGCTAGAAAGCGCAACGCACCCCTCCGCAAACAAAGTAAGGCACTTTGCAAGCTTATACACAACAACCATCTGTGTGATGTATGGAGAGCCACTCATGTAGGGGAAAGAGGGTATACATTCTTTTCGACAGTGCACAACACCTATTCCCGCATTGATGGCTTCCTTATCTCAGGGACAGGGATAGACCAAACGGCCCAGTGCGAGATAGGACAGATTACATGGTCCGACCATGCCCGGTAGAGCTAACGTTGAAAAACCTATATGACCCGACCCATAGAAGCCTGTGGCGAATAAACACAACATTACTGAAAGATAGCGCCTTCTGCACGGAGCTGAACCAAAACTTAGCCCAATATTTCCAAGACAATGATAGACCTGAAACGAGCCGCGGTACCCTGTGGCAGGCCCACAAATCAGTGATATGGGGACAACTGATACAGCAGGCAGCATACCTAAAAAGGAAATCCCACCTTCAGCTCCACACATGCCAAACAGACCTCCAGCGCGCCACGACACAAAACCAAATAACTCCCTCACACGAACTGCAGGAACAAATCACGAAACTCACAAGACAGATACACCAAATGTCCTTAGAACAAGTGGGATACCACCTGAAAAGGCTAAAGGCACAAAACTACACACAGGGAAACAAGGCAGGTAGACTGTTAGCACAAAGATTAAAGTCACAACAAGCAGCCCAAAAAATAGCGTACTTGCTGTCTCCAAGCGGACAGAAAATAGTGGCACCCAAGGACATTAGTAACGCATTCACCAAATACTACGAAGCATTGTACAATCTCAGGGACGACCCAAACACATCCCAACCACAGGGGGCCAAAATAGCCTCCTACTTAGACAAGATCGCCCTGCCCAAACTTACACCCGCTCAGCAGGACAGCCTGTCCGCATTGATAACAGAAACGGAGGTGATGAGAGCGATTGACTCTCTACCTTCCGATAAAGCCCCAGGTCCAGACGGGTTCGCCAACTGTTACTACAAGTACTTCCAAAGAACCCTAGCCCCTCACATTACTAATGCTTTTAATGAAGCAGCCACGAAGCACGCACCCCCGCCAGAAGCCCTCAAAGCTCATATCATTACATTGCCTAAACCGGGCAAGCCACCAATCCACCCACAAAATTTTCGACCGATATCACTACTGAACACAGACACAAAACTCTTCGCGAAAATATACGCCATCAGACTGGGCACGATCCTCCCACACCTGATAAGGAATGATCAAGTTGGATTCGTTAGAGGGAGACAAGGGGGGGACAACACGAGAAAGGTCATCGACATTATACATAGCGTCCACAGGCAACATACAGAATGTGTAACGCTCTCACTAGACGCGGAGAAGGCCTTTGACCGCCTGAGCTGGAGGTTCCTGGAAGCAGTCCTGGATAAGTTTGGGATGCCGGGGGCATTCTGCTCGGCGGTGGAGGCCTTATACAGCAAACCATCGGCACAGGTAGTCACGGCAGGCTTCACATCGGAACCGTTTAGCATCACCAACAGAACGAGGCAGGGATGCCCACTCTCCCCCTTACTATATGTGTTGGCTTTAGAGCCGCTAGCGGAGACAATACGGGCCAACAGCTCCATACACGGAGTAACAGTGGGCGACAGGGAATACAAAATCAATTTGTTTGCGGACGATGTCATGTTGACACTAACGCAACCCCAAATTTCACTACCAAACCTCATGGAAGACATTAAAGAATACGGCCTTAACTCCTACTACAAATTGAATGTCACTAAATCCCAGGCTATGGGTGTGGGAGTCCAGTCTCACCGGCTGAAACATTTGAGTGAGCTTTTCTCATTCGACTGGAGGAAGGATTATATTACCTTCTTGGGCGTCCATATACCCCCCCATCTACCCCATTTGTTCAAGTTAAACTTTACTAAACTGATCAAATCATTTACAGACACGCTACACACATGGGAGGGCAAATATCTCTCGTGGCTGGGCAGACTGGCGGCGATTAAGATGTCTATACTTCCCAAACTCCAATACCTGCTGCGCAAAGTCCCGATTAGTCTGCCGGGCCAATACATGAGCACAATCCAAAAGCTGATCGTATGGTTTGTGTGGGCCAACCGCAAGGTGAGGGTGGCCAGCAAGCTCTTACAAAAACCGATCAAAGAAGGGGGACTGGGCATGCCCAACATCCGTTCTTACCATAGAGCCACATTGCTGACTGCCATAGCAGCGACAAACGCAGTAGAAGACCCCCCCCAATGGGTCCACATAGAAACACACTGGGCATGCAAACAGGGGCTGCGACACCTATACCAGCTGCCGTACAAACTACGACCGCCGTACACAACCATGTTACCAACCACGGCAGCAATGATCAAAACATGGGACTCTGTGAGGGCATCACTGGGCATGGTCGGACCAACTATAGGGAATATCCCACTCACGAGCATCTCAGTGGGCATACCGACGTTTGACCACACCCCCTGGGTGAGAGGGGGATCTACCCGCCAGATATGCGTGGACAACGAGTTACTGCCATTCCCAGCACTGCAAACAAAGTTCTCCTTGCAATCCAGACACATATTCCCTTACCTCCAACTGAAATCATTTGTGGCCTCACACTGCAAGGGTCCATGTGCCGAACCACCAAATATTGGAACCTTAGAACAGATATGCCTACAGGGCAGTATACCCAAAAAAATCCTGTCGAAACTATGCGCTACTGAATGCAGTAGATACAAACAGACACGGAGACTTTAGAGATGCCTGGTAGAAAGACATAGGACGCCCAATAGCAGACCTAGACACACATCATGCGCGACTCACCTAGAAACAATGGTATATGGTCCCGGACAAACTAGCGAAACTATACCCGGGAAGCTCAGGGGAATGCTGGAGGAGTTGCGGAGAAAGGGGGACAATGTACCACATTTGGTGGACGTGCCCGATAATCACTCCCTACTGGGAGATGGTGGAAGAGATAATCACTGACGTGATAGGCCGCCCTTACAGCTTGGGGCCTGAACAGGGCATACTATTCATGCATCTTGCCCGATGGCACAAGCAGGAAAGACAATTGATATTCCAAGTGCTCATAGCGGCAGTAACCCTGATAGCCAGACAGTGGAAACAACCACAAGCACCCAGCAAACACGATCTCCTAACACAAACATCCACAAACTGGGAATATGAGGCTATGGCAAATAAATACATTACAAATAACCACACGATCATAGACACAAAAAACAAATGGGCAAAATACATTCAGAGAAGTTCACACCACTCCAGAACTCAGGACGCATAGGTACGCTAAGACACGAGAGATCGAGTAGAGAACCAAAGCTAGAGAGACGGGGAACGTCTGAGACTTGACCTGGGAGGAGGTCCTAACACATAGAACCGATGGTACATTGGAGGTAGAAAGGTAGAACTAGCAACTAGGAAACATAGGCCCTGAGGGAGGGCAAAGAGGACCACCATTTTCAAGAGGTCCACAAACTGAATCTCTTCCCCTTTCTTCCCTTAATTCTTTCCCTTCCCTTCTCTGCACACCCAACCCCCACACCCCCACACACAACTATCGAGCTACAACTTAATATGTATCTAGACAGCCGCTCAAGTGAGCACCCCGCTAGTAGTTCACGAACGCCTAGCCCAGACGCTACCACCAAGCAACCACATTACGCAAGCTCCCGAGGCGAGAAGAACCCAGACTCCCTGAAGGAGACCAGTATACAGCGGCAGGGGGTCGGCACAATACGCACGGGATAAAGGCGAGCAACACAACACACGTGTTGCAAAACTAATTTACCCGCTAGACGCTTGTCCAAACACACAAGTGGCGATATTACGACCAGCACTCCATACTACACTTGCGACTCCGAGAAAGGTAGCAAATACGGATTGGGAAAATATGAACGTTTAAAGTGTAATGGTTAAAATTGTATACGCTAGCATTGGAAATGTGGAATGCGTAATGTGTGATGTGAACTACATAATGTACGTATCCAAGGCAGCAAGTGTACGTGTAAACAACGTTGCCTAGTTCCCTCCCCACCTCCCCTTTTTATTCTGTACCCCCCATATACTGCTTTTTGATATATGACAAAATAAAAATTGTCAAATTGAAAAAAAAAAAATTAGAGGGACAAAGGTTTAAAAATAATATCAGGAAGTATTACTTTACTGAGAGGGTAGTGGCTGCATGGAATAGCCTTCCAGCTGAAGTGGTAGAGGTTAACAGAGTAAAGGAGTTTAACCCCTTAAGGACCAAACTTTTGGAATAAAAGGGAATCATGACATGTCACACATGTCATTTGTCCTTAAGGGGTTAAGCATGTGTGGGATAGACATAAGGCTATCCTAACTATAAGATAAGGTATTTAGAAAATTGGGCAGACTAGATGGGCCGAATGGTTCTTATCTGCCGTCACATTCTATGTTTCTATGGGGGAAGACATCCATCACAGCAAAGCCACCATCTCTGGTCAGCAAAATACCATCAATACCTCGAAATACTACATGTGCCATCTTTACCAAGGTTTTAAGGTTTTTAAAGGGTTAAATGTGTGGCGACTCAAAGATTTAACATGTTCGGGGTAGCAGAGGACAGACAGACACACCACCTTCCATCAATTCCACCCAACTCATCCAACATGAGAAAGCAGAGTAAAGTACAAATACACCAAAGAAAATTGATCAGAATGAAAAACAAGATTGAAGACGCAGAGAAAGCTGCATTCCTTTATTTCCCTGCAGGCAATGCATCGATACTCTGGCAAGTTAATGCCTGTAGAACATACTGCAGAGACAGGGAGCCCATTACGAGCAATAAATATAGAACATGCTGTGTGTATAACTGGGGATCGGACCCCCAGCACAAGGTGAAACAAGCACTATAGTAACCGAGTCTTACTGCATCAGGGGGCCATACAGAGCAATAAATATAGAACATGCTGTGTGTATAACTGGGGATCGGACCCCCAGCACAGGGTGAAACAAGCACTATAGTAACCGAGTCTTACTGGATCCGGGGGCCTTACAGAGCAATAAATATAGAACATGCTGTGTGTATAACTGGTGATCGGAGCCCCAGCACAGAGTGAAACAAGCACTATAGTAACCGAGTCTTACTGGATCCGGGGGCCATACAGAGCAATAAATATAGAACATGCTGTGTGTATAACTGGGGATCGGACCCCCAGCACAAGGTGAAACAAGCACTATAGTAACCGAGTCTTACTGGATCCGGGGGCCTTACAGAGCAATAAATATAGAACATTCTGTGTGTATAACTGGGGATCGGACCCCCAGCACAGAGTGAAACAAGCACTATAGTAACCGAGTCTTACTGGATCCGGGGGGGGCCATACAGAGCAATAAATATATAGGAACATGCTGTGTGTGCAGCAGGGATGGATTTGCTTTTTGAGGCTGGCATTATAGTAACAGGGTCTTACTGGATCCGGGGGCCGTACGGGCAATAAATATAGAACATGCTGTGTGTATAACTGGGGATCGGACCCCCAGCACAGGGTGAAACAAGCACTATAGTAACCGAGTCTTACTGCATCAGGGGGCCATTACGAGCAATAAATATAGAACATGCTGTGTGTATAACTGGGGATCGGACCGCCAGCACAAGGTGAAACAAGCACTATAGTAACCGAGTCTTACTGCATCAGGGGGGCATACAGAGCAATAAATATAGAGCATGCTGTGTGTATAACTGGGGATCGGACCCCCAGCACAGACTGAAACAAGCACTATAGTAACCGAGTCTTACTGCATCAGGGGGCCATTACGAGCAATAAATATAGAACATGCTGTGTGTATAACTGGGGATCGGACCCCCAGCACAAGGTGAAACAAGCACTATAGTAACCGAGTCTTACTGCATCAGGGGGCCATACAGAGCAATAAATATAGAACATACTGTGTGTATAACTGGGGATCGGACCCCCAGCACAGGGTGAAACAAGCACTATAGTAACCGAGTCTTACTGGATCCGGGGGCCATACAGAGCAATAAATATAGAACATGCTGTGTGTATAACTGGGGATCGGACCCCCAGCACAGAGTGAAACAAGCACTATAGTAACCGAGTCTTACTGGATCCGGGGGCCATACAGAGCAATAAATATAGAACATGCTGTGTGTATAACTGGGGATCGGACCCCCAGCACAAGGTGAAACAAGCACTATAGTAACCGAGTCTTACTGCATCAAGGGGCCATTCTGAGCAATACAAATATAGAACATGCTGTGTGTATAACTGGGATCAGGACCCCGGCACAGGGTGAAACAACTATGAAAGTAACCCGAGGAGTCTTTAGCATCCGGGGGCCTTACAGAGCAATAAATATAAAACATGCTGTGTGTATAACTGGGGATCGGACCCCAAGCACAGGGTGAAACAAGCACTATAGTAACCGAGTCTTACTGGATCCGGGGGCCATACAGAGCAATAAATATAGAACATACTGTGTGTATAACTGGTGATCGGAGCCCCAGCACAGAGTGAAACAAGCACTATAGTAACCGAGTCTTACTGGATCAGGGGGCCATACAGAGCAATAAATATAGAACATACTGTGTGTATAACTGGTGATCGGAGCCCCAGCACAGGGTGAAACAAGCACTATAGTAACCGAGTCTTACTGGATCAGGGGGCCATACAGAGCAATAAATATAGAACATGCTGTGTGTATAACTGGGGATCGGACCCCCAGCACAGGGTGAAACAAGCACTATAGTAACCGAGTCTTACTGGATCCGGGGGCCTTACAGAGCAATAAATATAGAACATGCTGTGTGTATAACCGGTGATCGGAGCCCCAGCACAGAGTGAAACAAGCACTATAGTAACCGAGTCTTACTGGATCCGGGGGCCATACAGAGCAATAAATATAGAACATACTGTGTGTATAACTGGTGATCGGAGCCCAAGCACAGAGTGAAACAAGCACTATAGTAACCGAGTCTTACTGGATCCGGGGGCCATACAGAGCAATAAATATAGAACATACTGTGTGTATAACTGGGGATCGGACCCCCAGCACAGGGTGAAACAAGCACTATAGTAACAGAGTCTTACTGCATCCGGGGGCCATACAGAGCAATAAATATAGAACATGCTGTGTGTATAACTGGGGATCGGACCCCCAGCACAGGGTGAAACAAGCACTATAGTAACCGAGTCTTACTGGATCCGGGGGCCATACAGAGCAATAAATATAGAACATACTGTGTGTATAACTGGGGATCGGACCCCCAGCACAGGGTGAAACAAGCACTATAGTAACAGAGTCTTACTGGATCCGGGGGCCATACAGAGCAATAAATATAGAACATGCTGTGTGTATAACTGGGGATCGGACCCCCAGCACAGGGTGAAACAAGCACTATAGTAACCGAGTCTTACTGCATCAGGGGGCCATACAGAGCAATAAATATAGAGCATGCTGTGTGTATAACTGGGGATCGGACCCCCAGCACAGACTGAAACAAGCACTATAGTAACCGAGTCTTACTGCATCAGGGGGCCATTACGAGCAATAAATATAGAACATGCTGTGTGTATAACTGGGGATCGGACCCCCAGCACAAGGTGAAACAAGCACTATAGTAACCGAGTCTTAGTGCATCAGGGGGGCATACAGAGCAATAAATATAGAACATGCTGTGTGTATAACTGGGGATCGGACCCCCAGCACAGAGTGAAACAAGCACTATAGTAACCGAGTCTTACTGCATCAGGGGGCCATTACGAGCAATAAATATAGAACATGCTGTGTGTATAACTGGGGATCGGAGCCCCAGCACAGAGTGAAACAAGCACTATAGTAACAGAGTCTTACTGGATCCGGGGGCCATACAGAGCAATAAATATAGAACATGCTGTGTGTATAACTGGGGATCGGACCCCCAGCACAGGGTGAAACAAGCACTATAGTAACCGAGTCTTACTGGATCAGGGGGCCTTACAGAGCAATAAATATAGAACATACTGTGTGTATAACTGGTGATCGGAGCCCCAGCACAGAGTGAAACAAGCACTATAGTAACCGAGTCTTACTGGATCCGGGGGCCATACAGAGCAATAAATATAGAACATGCTGTGTGTATAACTGGGGATCGGACCCCCAGCACAAGGTGAAACAAGCACTATAGTAACCGAGTCTTACTGCATCAGGGGGCCATACAGAGCAATAAATATAGAACATGCTGTGTGTATAACTGGGGATCGGACCCCCAGCACAGGGTGAAACAAGCACTATAGTAACCGAGTCTTACTGGATCAGGGGGCCATACAGAGCAATAAATATAGAACATACTGTGTGTATAACTGGTGATCGGAGCCCCAGCACAGAGTGAAACAAGCACTATAGTAACCGAGTCTTACTGGATCCGGGGGCCATACAGAGCAATAAATATAGAGCATGCTGTGTGTATAACTGGGGATCGGACCCCCAGCACAGGGTGAAACAAGCACTATAGTAACCGAGTCTTACTGGATCCGGGGGCCATACAGAGCAATAAATATAGAACATGCTGTGTGTATAACTGGGGATCGGACCGCCAGCACAGGGTGAAACAAGCACTATAGTAACCGAGTCTTACTGGATCCGGGGGCCATACAGAGCAATAAATATAGAACATGCTGTGTGTATAACTGGGGATCGGACCCCCAGCACAAGGTGAAACAAGCACTATAGTAACCGAGTCTTACTGGATCCGGGGGCCTTACAGAGCAATAAATATAGAACATGTTGTGTGTATAACTGGGGATCGGACCCCCAGCACAGAGTGAAACAAGCACTATAGTAACCGAGTCTTACTGCATACGGGGGCCATACAGAGCAATAAATATAGAACATGCTGTGTGTATAACTGGGGATCGGACCCCCAGCACAGGGTGAAACAAGCACTATAGTAACCGAGTCTTACTGGATCAGGGGGCCATACAGAGCAATAAATATAGAACATACTGTGTGTATAACTGGTGATCGGAGCCCCAGCACAGAGTGAAACAAGCACTATAGTAACCGAGTCTTACTGGATCCGGGGGCCATACAGAGCAATAAATATAGAACATGCTGTGTGTATAACTGGGGATCGGACCCCCAGCACAGGGTGAAACAAGCACTATAGTAACCGAGTCTTACTGGATCCGGGGGCCATACAGAGCAATAAATATAGAACATGCTGTGTGTATAACTGGGTGATCGGAGCCCCAGCACAGAGTGAAACAAGCACTATAGTAACCGAGTCTTACTGGATCCGGGGGCCATACAGAGCAATAAATATAGAACATACTGTGTGTATAACTGGTGATCGGAGCCCCAGCACAGAGTGAAACAAGCACTATAGTAACCGAGTCTTACTGGATCCGGGGGCCATACAGAGCAATAAATATAGAACATACTGTGTGTATAACTGGGGATCGGACCCCCAGCACAGGGTGAAACAAGCACTATAGTAACAGAGTCTTACTGGATCCGGGGGCCATACAGAGCAATAAATATAGAACATGCTGTGTGTATAACTGGGGATCGGACCCCCAGCACAGGGTGAAACAAGCACTATAGTAACCGAGTCTTACTGGATCGGGGGCCATACAGAGCAATAAATATAGAACATGCTGTGTGTATAACTGGGGATCGGACCCCCAGCACAGAGTGAAACAAGCACTATAGTAACCGAGTCTTACTGCATCAGGGGGGCATACAGAGCAATAAATATAGAACATGCTGTGTGTATAACTGGGGATCGGACCGCCAGCACAGGGTGAAACAAGCACTATAGTAACAGAGTCTTACTGGATCTGGGGGCCATACAGAGCAATAAATATAGAACATGCTGTGTGTATAACTGGGGATCGGACCCCCAGCACAGGGTGAAACAAGCACTATAGTAACCGAGTCTTACTGCATCAGGGGGCCATACAGAGCAATAAATATAGAGCATGCTGTGTGTATAACTGGGGATCGGACCCCCAGCACAGAGTGAAACAAGCACTATAGTAACCGAGTCTTACTGCATCAGGGGGCCATTACGAGCAATAAATATAGAACATGCTGTGTGTATAACTGGGGATCGGACCCCCAGCACAGAGTGAAACAAGCACTATAGTAACCGAGTCTTGCTGCATCAGGGGGGCATACAGAGCAATAAATATAGAACATGCTGTGTGTATAACTGGGGATCGGACCCCCAGCACAGGGTGAAACAAGCACTATAGTAACCGAGTCTTACTGCATCAGGGGGCCATAACGAGCAATAAATATAGAACATGCTGTGTGTATAACTGGGGATAGTCTTACTGCATCAGGGGGCCATACAGAGCAATAAATATAGAGCATGCTGTGTGTATAACTGGGGATCGGACCCCCAGCACAGAGTGAAACAAGCACTATAGTAACCGAGTCTTACTGCATCAGGGGGCCATTACGAGCAATAAATATAGAACATGCTGTGTGTATAACTGGGGATCGGACCGCCAGCACAAGGTGAAACAAGCACTATAGTAACCGAGTCTTACTGCATCAGGGGGGCATACAGAGCAATAAATATAGAACATGCTGTGTGTATAACTGGGGATCGGACCCCCAGCACAGGTGAAACAAGCACTATAGTAACCGAGTCTTACTGCATCAGGGGGCCATACAGAGCAATAAATATAGAACATGCTGTGTGTATAACTGGGGATCGGAGCCCCAGCACAGAGTGAAACAAGCACTATAGTAACCGAGTCTTACTGGATCCGGGGGCCATACAGAGCAATAAATATAGAACATGCTGTGTGTATAACTGGGGATCGGACCCCCAGCACAGAGTGAAACAAGCACTATAGTAACCGAGTCTTACTGGATCCGGGGGCCTTACAGAGCAATAAATATAGAACATGCTGTGTGTATAACTGGGGATCGGACCCCCAGCACAGGGTGAAACAAGCACTATAGTAACCGAGTCTTACTGGATCCGGGGGCCTTACAGAGCAATAAATATAGAACATGCTGTGTGTATAACTGGGGATCGGACCCCCAGCACAGAGTGAAACAAGCACTATAGTAACCGAGTCTTACTGGATCAGGGGGCCATACAGAGCAATAAATATAGAACATGCTGTGTGTATAACTGGGGATCGGACCCCCAGCACAGGGTGAAACAAGCACTATAGTAACCGAGTCTTACTGGATCAGGGGGCCATACAGAGCAATAAATATAGAACATACTGTGTGTATAACTGGGGATCGGACCCCCAGCACAGAGTGAAACAAGCACTATAGTAACCGAGTCTTACTGGATCAGGGGGGCCATACAGAGCAATAAATATAGAACATACTGTGTGTATAACTGGGGATCGGACCCCCAGCACAGGGTGAAACAAGCACTATAGTAACCGAGTCTTACTGGATCAGGGGGCCATACAGAGCAATAAATATAGAACATACTGTGTGTATAACTGGTGATCGGAGCCCCAGCACAGAGTGAAACAAGCACTATAGTAACCGAGTCTTACTGGATCCGGGGGCCTTACAGAGCAATAAATATAGAACATGCTGTGTGTATAACTGGAGATCGGACCCCCAGCACAGGGTGAAACAAGCACTATAGTAACCGAGTCTTACTGGATCAGGGGGCCATACAGAGCAATAAATATAGAACATGCTGTGTGTATAACTGGGGATCAGACCCCCAGCACAGGGTGAAACAAGCACTATAGTAACCGAGTCTTACTGGATCCGGGGGCCATACAGAGCAATAAATATAGAGCATGCTGTGTGTATAACTGGGGATCGGACCCCCAGCACAGAGTGAAACAAGCACTATAGTAACCGAGTCTTACTGCATCAGGGGGCCATACAGGCAGCCGTATAGAACATGCTACTGTGTGTGCTAACTGGGGATGGACCCCAGCACAGAGGGTGAAACAAGCACTAGTAACCGAGTCTTACTGCATCATGGGGGCCATAACGAGCAATAAATATAGAACATGCTGTGTGTATAACTGGGTATCGGACCCCAAGCACAGAGTGAAACAAGCACTATAGTAACCGAGTCTTACTGCATCAGGGGGGCATACAGAGCAATAAATATAGAACATGCTGTGTGTATAACTGGGGATCGGACCCCCAGCACAGGATGAAACAAGCACTATAGTAACCGAGTCTTACTGCATCAGGGGGGCCATACAGAGCAATAAATATAGAACATGCTGTGTGTATAACTGGGGATCGGACCCCCAGCACAGGGTGAAACAAGCACTATAGTAACCGAGTCTTACTGCATCAGGGGGCCATTACGAGCAATAAATATAGAACATGCTGTGTGTATAACTGGGGATCGGACCGCCAGCACAGGGTGAAACAAGCACTATAGTAACCGAGTCTTACTGCATCAGGGGGCCATACAGAGCAATAAATATAGAACATGCTGTGTGTATAACTGGGGATCGGACCCCCAGCACAGGGTGAAACAAGCACTATAGTAACCGAGTCTTACTGGATCCGGGGGCCATACAGAGCAATAAATATAGTACATGCTGTGTGTATAACTGGGGATCGGACCCCCAGCACAAGGTGAAACAAGCACTATAGTAACCGAGTCTTACTGGATCCGGGGGCCTTACAGAGCAATAAATATAGAACATGTTGTGTGTATAACTGGGGATCGGACCCCCAGCACAGAGTGAAACAAGCACTATAGTAACCGAGTCTTACTGGATACGGGGGCCATACAGAGCAATAAATATAGAACATGCTGTGTGTATAACTGGGGATCGGACCCCCAGCACAGGGTGAAACAAGCACTATAGTAACAGAGTCTTACTGGATCTGGGGGCCATACAGAGCAATAAATATAGAACATGCTGTGTGTATAACTGGGGATCGGACCCCCAGCACAAGGTGAAACAAGCACTATAGTAACCGAGTCTTACTGGATCCGGGGGCCTTACAGAGCAATAAATATAGAACATGTTGTGTGTATAACTGGGGATCGGACCCCCAGCACAGAGTGAAACAAGCACTATAGTAACCGAGTCTTACTGCATCAGGGGGCCATTACGAGCAATAAATATAGAACATGCTGTGTGTATAACTGGGGATCGGACCCCCAGCACAAGGTGAAACAAGCACTATAGTAACCGAGTCTTACTGCATCATAGGGGCCATTCACGAGCAATAAATATAGAACATACTGTGTGGCAACAACTGGGTATAGGACCCCAAGCACAGAGTAGAGCAAGCACTATATTTAACCGAGTCTTACTGCATCAGGGGCATACAGAGCAAACTAAATATAGAACATGCTGTGTGTATAACTGGGGATCGGACTAAGCACAGGATGAAACAAACACTATAGTAACGAGTCTTACTGCATCAGGGCCATACAGAGCAATAAATATAGAACATGCTGTGTGTATAACTGGGGATGGACCCCCAGCACAGAGGTGAAACAAGCACTATAGTAACCGAGTCTTACTGGATCCGGGGGCCATACAGAGCAATAAATATAGAGCATGCTGTGTGTATAACTGGGGATCGGACCCCCAGCACAGGGTGAAACAAGCACTATAGTAACCGAGTCTTACTGGATCCGGGGGCCATACAGAGCAATAAATATAGAACATGCTGTGTGTATAACTGGGGATCGGACCGCCAGCACAGGGTGAAACAAGCACTATAGTAACCGAGTCTTACTGGATCCGGGGGCCATACAGAGCAATAAATATAGAACATGCTGTGTGTATAACTGGGGATCGGACCCCCAGCACAAGGTGAAACAAGCACTATAGTAACCGAGTCTTACTGGATCCGGGGGCCTTACAGAGCAATAAATATAGAACATGTTGTGTGTATAACTGGGGATCGGACCCCCAGCACAGAGTGAAACAAGCACTATAGTAACCGAGTCTTACTGCATACGGGGGCCATACAGAGCAATAAATATAGAACATGCTGTGTGTATAACTGGGGATCGGACCCCCAGCACAGGGTGAAACAAGCACTATAGTAACTGAGTCTTACTGGATCAGGGGGCCATACAGAGCAATAAATATAGAACATACTGTGTGTATAACTGGTGATCGGAGCCCCAGCACAGAGTGAAACAAGCACTATAGTAACCGAGTCTTACTGGATCCGGGGGCCTTACAGAGCAATAAATATAGAGCATGCTGTGTGTATAACTGGGGATCGGACCCCAAGCACAGGGTGAAACAAGCACTATAGTAACCGAGTCTTACTGGATCCGGGGGCCTTACAGAGCAATAAATATAGAACATGCTGTGTGTATAACTGGGGATCGGACCCCCAGCACAGGGTGAAACAAGCACTATAGTAACCGAGTCTTACTGGATCCGGGGGCCATACAGAGCAATAAATATAGAACATGCTGTGTGTATAACTGGGGATCGGACCCCCAGCACAGGGTGAAACAAGCACTATAGTAACCGAGTCTTACTGGATCAGGGGGCCATACAGAGCAATAAATATAGAACATACTGTGTGTATAACTGGTGATCGGAGCCCCAGCACAGGGTGAAACAAGCACTATAGTAACCGAGTCTTACTGGATCAGGGGGCCATACAGAGCAATAAATATAGAACATGCTGTGTGTATAACTGGAGGATCAGACCCCCAGCACAGGGTGAAACAAAGCACTATAGTAACGAGTCTTACTGGATCAGAAGTATAACGAGCAATAAATATAGAACATGCTGTGTGTATAACTGGGGATCGGACCCCCAGCACAAGTGAAACAAGCACTATAGTAACCGAGTCTTACTGATCCGGGGCCTTACAGAGCAATAAATATAGAACATGCTGTGTATAACTGGGGATCGACCCCAGCACAGGAGTGAAACAAGTACTATAGTAACCGAGTCTTACTGATCAGGGGCCATACAGAGCAATAAATATAGAACATGCTGTATAACTGGGGATCGGACCAGCACAGGGTCAGCCCACTAGGTAAAACGAGCACTGGATCTAGTAACCGAGTCTTACTGCATCAGGGGCAATACAGAGTACAAATATAGAACATGCTGTGTGTATAACTGGGGATCGGACCCCCAGCACAGGGTGAAACAAGCACTATAGTAACCGAGTCTTACTGGATCCGGGGGCCATACAGAGCAATAAATATAGAACATGCTGTGTGTATAACTGGGGATCGGACCCCCAGCACAGGTGAAACAAGCACTATAGTAACCGAGTCTTACTGGATCAGGGGGCCATACAGAGCAATAAATATAGAACATACTGTGTGTATAACTGGGGATCGGACCCCCAGCACAGGGTGAAACAAGCACTATAGTAACAGAGTCTTACTGGATCCGGGGGCCATACAGAGCAATAAATATAGAACATGCTGTGTGTATAACTGGGGATCGGACCCCCAGCACAGGGTGAAACAAGCACTATAGTAACCGAGTCTTACTGCATCAGGGGGCCATACAGAGCAATAAATATAGAGCATGCTGTGTGTATAACTGGGGATCGGACCCCCAGCACAGACTGAAACAAGCACTATAGTAACCGAGTCTTACTGCATCAGGGGGCCTTACAGAGCAATAAATATAGAACATGTTGTGTGTATAACTGGGGATCGGACCCCCAGCTAGAGTGAAACAAGCACTATAGTAACCGAGTCTTACTGGATACGGGGCCATACAGAGCAATAAATATAGAACATGCTGTGTGTATAACTGGGGATCGGACCCCCAGCACAGGGTGAAACAAGCACTATAGTAACCGGTCTTACTGGATCAGGGGCATACGAGTAATAAATATAGAACATGCTGTGTAATAACTGGGATCGGACCCCCAGCACAAGGTGAAAACCAGAGTCTTACTGGATCCGGGGGCCATACAGAGCAATAAATATAGAACATGCTGTGTGTATAACTGGGGATCGGACCGCCAGCACAGGGTGAAACAAGCACTATAGTAACCGAGTCTTACTGGATCAGGGGGCCATACAGAGCAATAAATATAGAACATACTGTGTGTATAACTGGGGATCGGACCCCAGCACAAGGTGAAACAAGCACTATAGTAACCGAGTCTTACTGGATCCGGGGGCCATACAGAGCAATAAATATAGAGCATGCTGTGTGTATAACTGGGGATCGGACCCCCAGCACAGAGTGAAACAAGCACTATAGTAACCGAGTCTTACTGCATCAGGGGGCCATTACGAGCAATAAATATAGAACATGCTGTGTGTATAACTGGGGATCGGACCCCCAGCACAGGGTGAAACAAGCACTATAGTAACCGAGTCTTACTGGATCCGGGGGCCATTACAGAGCAATAAATATAGAACATGCTGTGTGTATAACTGGGGATCGGACCCCCAGCACAGGGTGAAACAAGCACTATAGTAACCGAGTCTTACTGCATCAGGGGGCCATTACGAGCAATAAATATAGAACATGCTGTGTGTATAACTGGGGATCGGACCCCCAGCACAGAGTGAAACAAGCACTATAGTAACCGAGTCTTACTGGATCCGGGGGCCATACAGAGCAATAAATATAGAACATGCTGTGTGTATTACTGGGGATCGGACCCCCAGCACAGGGTGAAACAAGCACTATAGTAACCGAGTCTTACTGGATCCGGGGGGCCATACAGAGCAATAAATATAGAACATGCTGTGTGTATAACTGGGGATCGGACCCCCAGCACAGGGTGAAACAAGCACTATAGTAACCGAGTCTTACTGGATCCGGGGGCCATACAGAGCAATAAATATAGAACATGCTGTGTGTATAACTGGGGATCGGACCCCCAGCACAGAGTGAAACAAGCACTATAGTAACCGAGTCTTAATGGATCCGGGGGCCACTACATTTAACCGCATAAACATTGAACTAGCGAGGAATACAGGAAACAATGTAGAATTGTAAAACCCAGTCAGTCAGTCCCCTGCCAGAAATATGACAGTAATTGTATCAAACCCACAGCTTTCACAGCCCATGTCGGGTATGTTATTGTAACAGAAGAGAAAAGGCAATTAAACAGATTGATATGTTTATACAACTTGGAAGCCAGTAAGGCATATCAATGAGCCATCAGTTTTTAAACAGTGATTACAGAAAGGATTATAAAGAACCATTTTAATATTGGTCTAGTCTAGCGCCAGTAGGCACGTTCCATAGGCGATTCATCCCTTTTCAGAACGCAAACACTTTTTATATATGAAGCGCCTTTTGTACTAAAGGTTGTTCCTGCAGAGAGATCCACATTTATCCTCTCAGACACAGCGTTACATTATTATTTATATAGCGCCAGCAAATTCCATAGCGCTGTACAATGGGTACATAAATTATAATGTTCTGATAAACACTGTGTACAGCACAGCGTGATCCCACGTCACTGACAAACTCTATACACACACACACACATTAGAAGGGGGCAGAGAATCCGTGCTCTAAAACATAAATAAATCAAGATTTTATTGAACTATCGCAGACCATGTGGTTTCAAGTTTAAAGTGAGTTCTGAGCCAAACACCTCCTTCACGTATTTCTTAAAATCCCATCCTTTGATGTGCAAATGCCACATTCCAGCACTAAATAAATTCCATGTTAAACCTGCACCCCTGGGGTATTGTGCTGGGAGTCAGGTGAACACAGACCAGGGAGGGAACGTGTATGAACTGAAGAGAAAAAAAAAAAAACACACACAGCTTCTGCCTCTTCAAAGATTTACTCACAGTCGATGCATGGGAAACCAACCAAACGCAGCTTTCATATATACATAAACTGCTAACATTTAAAACATTTATCAAAATTAGCTGGATAACTGCTTGTGGCAGGACCGCTGCCTATTCGTGAATTGCTAGGAAATGTTCTGTGTGTTTTGACCTGTATTATGTTGTATTCATGTGTTTTACTTGCCCCTGTGCGGGAGAGCTCAATGTGAACGGGTTCCGTTCACCTCCCGAACGGGGACCACCAAGAAACCTCATTTAGAATGTTGACTTAGAACATTCACACCTCGTAACGAGGTGTGAAAACCACAAACAACAAGTAAAGCCTCGGCGAGTGCCAACCCTGGGTGGCGGCCCATTCGTTAGACGAACACCGTCTAGGGGGAACATTCATAGATTGCTTCCCACCTCGTTCGGATCCCAAAAAAAGGACCTCCCGAGTGTCACTTTGAGTGTTCACACCAATCAATTAGAACGTTGGCAACTTGCAACATAAGTGTGAAACCGCAAGGGAAGAAATTAATGAGTGCTTCCCTGGGTGGCCGATATTCGTACAGGGATGTGTTTGTGTTTTGGGGTGTTTCTGGCATAAAAGGGTTAAACCGCTGTTTAGTAGATCTTCCCCTTCCAGAGATACAGGCACAGCTACTGCAGAACACCAAACTCTCGAACTGCATACAAAATAGCACTCCAAACTCCCGAACCGGAACCTCACGAATAGCTCCTAGCAGACGAACAGGAAAAGCACCCAAGCGGCTTACACTCCTGACAATCAGTCTCTAACAGCATACAGTAAATCCCCCCAAAGACGAGACAGAGCTCCATGTTTCGAGGGTCAAGCAGTGGTCTGTTTAATGAGGGCTACCTGCCCAGTATTTATGCAGGTCTTCCACCTGGTGAACACTCCCCTAGGGGACCAGATGGAAGACTGGGACACAAATGGTAAAATGACCAATCACAGGCATACAGGGTTAAAACACTCCCACAGTACATTGCAATCCCTCCCCTCTATCCTGGAGACAATTGGGAAGTAATCAAATTATCTCCAAGGACAGAGGCAAAACTCCATTAACCACATGGTTACAATAAAACACATAATGTTACACTTGTCACATAAAATATATACATGTAACCCATCCCCAGATAGCTAGGATCTGAGCGCACAAAAGTACCGAATAGCGCTCAGATCCTATGCACACAGTCCAATCGCCGTGGAGTTAAAATGTTCACAAAGTCTGTTCTCCATACGAATAGACTCCACGGGATGGCTATCTGGGGTAATTCTGTTCATCCGGTTTAAACTACCGAAAGAACAGGCATCTGGTTAAATGATCGAATGCAGAAGCAAGGAGGCTGACGGGTCAGCGGTGTTCGCGCAAATAAGTGTCCATTTCCAGTTCCATAGTTTGGGCGCTGAACACCACTGGCCACTCGGGACTTTAAAATGGCCGCCGCCACGTGTTCGGCAAACGAACAAAGGCCATCCACCATTTGTCAATTAAGCTGCGGTTAACCGCAGCTTCTGGGAGGTAAATTGCCGACACACAATACAGGTGGTCCAGTCAATCGGTTGTTTGTTCGGTAGATTGAATCTACCGAACACCGGGCAGAAAGGCACGAACAAGCCTTTTCTGCAGGGGAAAAGAAGGCTTTTTAACATGGGGCCATAGTCCAGAGGCAACAGACGGGCAACCAGGCTTCTCCAATGCAATGTGGCGAGATGGTCTCGTCACATTCTGCCTGTGGATAATGAGGGCGACTCAAACTCAGGCTCGGGTAGGCACACGTACCCCAAGGTCCGGTAGAGGACCCCACAGGCAAGCCCCCTTGTCCATCCCACTCCCCTTCCCACTGGGTGCCATTGCCGTCTACACTTGGGCCACCAAAGCTGGGGTATCTCAGGGTATGGGGATCCTACCCCTGCCCCGGTCCCCATAACCTGAGATACCCCAGCGAAATTCAATAGGGAGGTATAAAGACAAAGCAGTCACAGGGGAGGTAGGGAAGAAGGGTTAGCAGTACCTGTGGGAGGGTGGGAATTTATACCACATAGCAGAGAAAAGGGAACCAGCTACAGCTCCTACTACTATCAAGCAATTGGTGGCGCCCAAGAAATATTGGTATGAGCTGCTGAAGATAGCTCACCCAACGCGTCTTCTGGCTAGGCATCTCCAAGGATCTGTCATGTATTCATCCGCTTATAAAAATGTGATTAATGGAATTTACTGTTCAGACAGGAAAAGTTGTGCCGAGCAGCAATCAAATCCACAGCAGGGTTTGTGCTGAGCAGCAATTCTGCAAATGGGAACCTGGTAACTGACTTTGGGGTCAGAGGCCGATTACACCCTATCAGATTCAGAGGAGGGGTATTTAGGCCCAGTTCTCATCCTGCTCAGTGCCCTGTCGTGGTTTCCCTTGTGGTTGTCCGAGAGCACGTTATTGATTCTGGTAATTCTGGTTATTTGACTGTGGTATTGTTTTTGACTTCAATGTTTTCTGGCATTCCTGACCCCTGGCTTCTCCTTATCGTTGTGTCTCTTTCTGTATCCCTTGATCCCCGGCTATTCCTGACTATTCTTTGGTACGTTGGTCCGGCCATTCTAAGGTACGGTATACGTTGCCTATCAGTCCTCTGTGTTACACAATTCAACGTGCTGGATCAAACTGTAATCCTGACATTACGATAGGGCCATGGATCCTGTAGAATTGTGTAAGCACATAGCTGCTTGCGAAAGGAAACTGGAGGATAATGATCACCGCATAGATCAATTTGCCCAGGCCTTCAGTACGCTTCTAACCTGAACAGCGCACCTGCAACCTGCGGCCTCACCTCCACCTTATGTACCTTCACCTATAGTACACAATGCACCTACTACCTCCCTATTTCCTCCCCTGCATTTTGATGGTAATATTCAAGAATGCCGGGGATTTCTTAACCAAATAGAGTATCATTTTGAGGCCTCACCCACAGACAGAGCTAAAATTGGTTACCTAATGAATCAGTTAAAAGGTAAAGCTTTAGATTGGGCCAATCTATTATGGGAGAGTAATAGGAGTGTGGCACACAATTACCAGGAGTTCCTTATGGAATTCAAACTTACGTTTGAGCCTTTAGGCAGAGAGGATGACGCTTCTACTGCCCTGATGCATATCAGACAGGGGAACCGGTCTATCTCGGAGAATGCCATAGAATTTCGTACCCTAGCTTCCGAGGTAGACTGGACTAATAGTGAGTTAATCTCTGCATTTAAAAAGGGATTATCTGAAACTATGCTAGATGAGATTGCCAAAGACCTACCCAAAAAGCTTAATTAATTTATCACTTTTGTCATGCAGATTGATAATAGACTGAGAACCAGAGAAGCTACTAGAAACAAGACCAGATGCATCCTGTTTCTACAGACCTATTGTCCCTGAAATTCCTGTACAGTCCGAAGCCGAACCCATGCAGTTGGGGGTCACTAGACTGTTGGAAGTAGAAAGACATTATAGGAGAAAAGAAGGCCTATGTCTATACTGCTGTAGGAGAAACAATTGTCCCATACATCCGGAAAACTACCGCACCTTAAGGGGACAGGTCTTAGGTGTAATGGAAACATCCTCTGAGAAGAATAAATATAGGCTTCTCCATGACAGTTCTATCGCCTTTGACAAAAATAACTTTCATGCAAAATGGATTCAGGTGCTGCTGGAAACTTCACCGACGTTCAATTTGTCAAGGGTAATACAATACTTATCAAAGAGAGACTATCACCCCTAGCTGTTGAAGCTATTGATGGGAGACCACTCTCACAACCATTGATAATGCATGAAACCTTACCCATTTATATTCCCATTGATGCCTTACATAAGGAAGAAATTACATTTCAGGTGATTGCATCCCCTTCTTGTCCTATTATATTAGGATTCCCATGGCTTAGCAAGCATAACCCTCATATTGACTGGGCTAATGGGGAAATACTAGAATGGGGTAAGGATTGTAATGTAAGGTGCATATTGCATGTCACCAAAAGAGTGGGCAATATTGAATTACTCACTAGTACACCTGAAAACCCGGAAATCCCTATACAATACCAAGACATTAAAGAAGTATTCAGCAAGACTCAGTCTAATACTCTACCTCCTCACAGACCATATGACTGTTCCATTAACTTACTATCAGGCGCTGTACCACCTAAGGGAGCAGTCTATGCTCTGTCACCTCAGGAGAGTAGTGTAATGGAGGAGTATATTAAGGATTCATTGAATAAAGGCCATATACGAAAATCATCCTCGCCTGCTGGTGCAGAATTCTTTTTTGTAGCTTGCGCCCATGTATCGATTACAGGGAATTAAACAAAATCAATAGGGAGAGGCAGTGTCTTATACCTGGCTAATTGGGCATCAGCTTCAGGTGGGCTGAGATTGATAGGAGCAGCCACAGGTGAAATCCAGCCCCTAGTGCTGCAGACAAGGCAGGAAAGGACAACAGACAGAAACATGAACTGAATTGTGGCTCAGAGACAAGACAGCAGGACTAAGGCAGCAAGAGTCCAGAGTTCAAATCCCCTTCTTGGCACCTGTGTAACGACCACGCCTGGCTGTCTGAATGGCACGGTGCCAATCGCGACAAGTAGCCCTGAGCAATATTCTGGCAGAGACTGTGGCTGAAGCTCTGATGCAAGTTCTTCCAGATGGGTTTTCCACGGGAGATCCTCTCGGACCAGGGTACCCAATTTACTGCC
>OW240922.1:127755219-127769928 GCA_933207985.1 Pelobates cultripes | reverse complement strand
AATAATAAGTGGGCTAACTAGCTCAGCCTTACTTTTGTACATTGCCATAAGGAAGGTAAAAGAAAAGCATTATTTTAAAAAGGAGATAAAAAGAAAAAAACAAAAAATGTTTTTTTTAAAAAAAGAAAGAAGAAAAATAGAAAAAAGGGGGTAAAATAAAGGAGGAGAGTACTTGTAAAATAGGAGAGAGACGGGGCAGAGTACTTGAAGAATAGGAGAAAGAAGGAGCAGAGAACTTGTAAAATAGGAGAAAGAAGGAGCAGAGTACTTATAGAATAGGAGAAAGAAGGAGCAGAGTACTTGTAGAATGGGAGAAAGAAGGAGCAGAGTACTTGTAAAATAGGAGAAAGAAGGAGCAGAGTACTTGTAAAATAGGAGAAAGAAGGAGCAGAGTACCTGTAGAATAGGAGAAAGAAGGAGCAGAGTACTTGTAGAATGGGAGAAAGAAGGAGCAGAGAACTTGTAAAATAGGAGAAAGAAGGAGCAGAGTACCTGTAGAATAGGAGAAAGAAGGAGCAGAGTACTTGTAGAATGGGAGAAAGAAGGAGCAGAGTACTTGTAGAATGGGAGAAAGAAGGAGCAGAGTACTTGTAGAATGGGAGAAAGAAGGAGCAGAGTACTTGTAGAATAGGCGAAAGAAGGAGCAGAGAACTTGTAAAATAGGAGAAAGAAAGAGCAGAGTACTTGTAGAATGGGAGAAAGAAGGAGCAGAGTATTTGTAGAATGGGAGAAAGAAGGAGCAGAGTACTTGTAAAAAAAAAGGTGAAAGAAGGAAAATAAAAGATATAAAAAGGAAAAGGAGAGAATTGTTGTTGGCTAATAATAATAATAATAATAATAATAATAATAATAATAATGAGTGAGCTAACTAGCTCAGCCTTACTTTTGTACATTGCCATAAGGAAGGTAAAAGAAAAGCATTATTTTAAAAAGGAGATAAAAAGAAAAAAACAAAAAATGTTTTTTTAAAAAAAGAAAGAAGAAAAATAGAAAAAAGGGGGTAAAATAAAGGAGGAGAGTACTTGTAAAATAGGAGAGAGACGGGGCAGAGTACTTGAATAGGAGAAAGAAGGAGCAGAGTATTTGTAGAATGGGAGAAAGAAGGAGCAGAGTATTTGTAGAATGGGAGAAAGAAGGAGCAGAGTACTTGTAGAATAGGAGAAAGAAGGAGCAGAGAACTTGTAAAATAGGAGAAAGAAGGAGCAGAGTACCTGTAGAATAGGAGAAAGAAGGAGCAGAGTACTTGTAGAATGGGAGAAAGAAGGAGCAGAGAACTTGTAAAATAGGAGAAAGAAGGAGCAGAGTACCTGTAGAATAGGAGAAAGAAGGAGCAGAGTACTTGTAGAATGGGAGAAAGAAGGAGCAGAGAACTTGTAGAATGGGAGAAAGAAGGAGCAGAGTACTTGTAGAATGGGAGAAAGAAGGAGCAGAGTACTTGTAAAAAAAAGGTGAAAGAAGGAAAATAAAAGATATAAAAAGGAAAAGGAGAGAATTGTTGTTGGCTAATAATAATAATAATAATGAGTGGGCTAACTAGCTCAGCCTTACTTTTGTACATTGCCATAAGGAAGGTAAAAGAAAAGCATTTTTTTTTTTTTTTTAAAAAGGAGATAAAAAAAAAAAAATGTTTTTTAAAAAAAAAGAAGAACAATAGAAAAAGGGGATAAAATAAAGGAGGAGAGTACTTGTAAAATAGGAGAGAGACGGGGCAGAGTACTTGTAGAATGGGAGAAAGAAGGAAAATAAAACATATAAAAAGGAAAAGGAGAGAATTGTTGTTGGCTAATAATATTAAGTGGGCTACCTACAGTGGTGTATCCTGGTTTTGTGCTGCCCCCCCCAACCTCCTTACCTTTGGGAGTGCTGGGAAGTCTCTGTAGTGGTCCAGAGGTAATAGCTGCAGAGGCGAGAGCCCGGCGCTGGCGGGCGGGCGGGCGGCCGGCGAGGGAGCACTTCCTATGAGCTGACTGCTCAGCTCATGGGAAGTGCTCCCTCGCCGGCCGCCCGGGATGTCAGTTAGCCGCAAGGCTAACAAGGCATCTGCCCTGGGCATTTGGGGGGCGGCGTTTTTTGCCGCCCCCTGAAAAATGCCGCCCAAGGCAAATGCCTTGTTTGCCTCGCGGCTAATACGTCCCTGGCTACCTAGCTCAGCCTTCCTACTGGGCATTGCTATAAGGAAGGGAAAAAAGTGTGGGGGGGAGGGAGAATTGAGGAGAGGGGGGAGCTGACGCACAGATGAGAAATCATATTATGAGCAAACAGAGAAGTCATCTGAATATCACCGAAAGAGGAGACCTTCGTTTGTTCCTTACGGAAATCGAACCAGATATCAAATATTTAGTCTCACAGTGTTATGGGCAAATGCAAATATTACAAGTTTTAGAATGAAATGTTGTATTTCTTAAACTGTGTACTTTGTCTTTAAGAGATATTGCAAACTGACAAGGTATTAGAAATGGAACATATTGTTTTTCATAGATGTTTCTTTAAGCAATAACCTCAGTGCATAATATGTTTGCGCCATTTTGTCCCAGACGAATTACAATAACGATAATGCATAAACAAGCTTCAAGGCTATGCTACGACTCTTGCAGTACACAATATACTGTGGTAACCCCAAGTTAATGGAACTTCCCCAAATCCGGGAATCTCCCACGACTGTACACTTACGACTAAGTATAAACAACAGATAACCTATTCAGACTTTAAGAGTGGGATCATTTTTCTGCTAGCTTGTACCAAGTGTAGTGGTAGTAAGCATTTTTCTGCCTTTTTGATACACAAAGTGAGTTTGCACAGTATATTTTGCTCACCGTATGTGTGCTACAACTGTATAATACTCCATATGTTGCTCAGCTATGTCGTCCGAGTAACACAATACCCCCATATGTACCTGTATATGTGGACATGGAAGAACACAGCGAGCCGATGCTGATACCCCGAGGGACGTGATAATCAATTTCCTCCATTACAGAACAAAGGAGGCTCTGATGAAGAGGGGTCGGGAGGAGCCGATCCGGCATGCTGAAGCTCTGATTTCCCTTTGCCAGGATTTGGCCCCTTCGACATTGCAGCGGAGGAGGGATTGGCGGCCCATAACTGGGGCGTTGAGAGGAGCAGGCCTAAAACATGCCTGGGGCTTCCCCTTCAAACTAATGGTGTTCCGAGATGGTCGAGCACGCCTTTACACCAGGAGGAGATCCGAAACATCTATTCCAGGGCCTTGGGATCCAGCCACCCCCGGACCTTCCAAGTGTGGCGTGAAGCACCTTCCAAGTGTGGCGATGTACCACCTTCAGGCAGAGTGGCGTGAAGCGGGATCTAGAGGCCACCGTTAACAGCAAGTGGTATCGTATATATTTTTTACCAAAGTGGCCCCGTTTTTATGGGGGGTTGGGAACTTTGTTTGGGTGGGGGGTGTCTAGGTTGGGGGCTTCATATGCTCACGTTGCGCACAAGCACTACTCCTATCCTTACCATCCACTTCATTTTGGTCGGTCCAAGGGGTACCCCTTCAGCATTACAGGTATAAGTTGGACTGTTGGGGGTAGTGGGATAGCACCTGTTTTTTTGTCTCTTTGTTCTTCTTTTTTGCGGCCTCCAAAGGCATTCTTGAAGTTAGCCTCGTTTCTCGGGATGTAAAGGGTCTTGCCTGGGGCAGTCCCGGTTGACTTTTACCCTCCCTGGTTCATCCCAGTCATATATGGCTACCGTAATTGCCTCCAGTGCTGTAGAGATGGCACCTTACCTTCGGGAGCTGACAATGGAGAGCAGTTAATTTCGGGACATTGATGCTCCAGGACATACACAGTTATTGCATTTGTGGACGTCCCATTGATATGCTCATGGTTCATAGAAACATAGAATGTGACGGCAGATAAGAACCATTCGGCCCATCTAGTCTGCCCAATTTTCTAAATACTTTCATTAGTCCCTGGCCTTATCTTATAGTTAGGATAGCCTTATGCCTATCCCTTTGCCCCTCTAATTTAAGACTATGTCCTCTTGTTGTGTTAGTTTTTCTTCTTTTAAATATGGTCTCCTCCTTTACTGTGTTTAACTCTTGATTTTCCTGGCAGAGACGGACTCCCATGTAACACTACATATTGGAAGAGTTAATAATCTGATCCAGAGCATCAATGTAGGATAAAACCAGAATACAGCGTGTTGATACGGCCGTTACAAATGAATTACTTTAATAAACATTAATGGGTGGGGTGGGGTTCCAGTGATAACCTGTGACTGTTCGGACATCGATAGGTCCAGGATTTTATCGTAACCACCATAGGTAATGCAACGTTGCTGACTGCAGGGCGTTTATTTGAACAGGTGATTGATCAAAACACTGCAGGAGCTGCGACATAGGCCATCTGTCAGTCAGTGCCAACAAGGTCACATACAGGAGTCTCCGAGAGGGATTTACAGCTACGCACAAAGTCTAAAATATAAAAATATGTAAAATACAATAAAAAATTTAAATTAATCAATGAATAATTCCATAAAAATACAAATTCAACATAAATTTACAAAAGACAGAAAAAAGACAGAAAAAGGGGTAGAACGATAAATACACTGAACCGATATTCTTGATCTACACCCCAACTCGGTACATCTACAGACCGAAATATGCACCACATAATTTCAGACCCAATTTGTTTCCTAAGTTACTCTGGTCAGGGGGCACCTCTTAGCGGTGAGCTCATATGCTGGGGACCCGTACCGAATGCAATATGACTAATAGTTAATTTTGACACTGTTTTTTCCCTGATATGCATTGTAAGGTAATCTATTTGTTTCAGTGGGGCACCTGATGGGTAAGGTAACCACATGAAGGGGTGAATATATATACGCAACTGTACTGTCCCATCGGAAGGGTTCTGGTGGCTTTGACAACGGATAGAGGTGATAAAGGCCAACTTTAGTGTCCCTTTACAAGGAGACCTACTCCGTATATCAGGGAGGAAGTTTCCTTAGTAGGACAAGGAAGACAAGGCCACACAAAGCGCCTTGGGATACACTGGAATCTCTTCCCCCTGCCTCCCCCACACTTAGAGGTCCGTGGTCCCCCCCCAAACAAACAAAAAACAAAAAAAGGAGACAAAAAAGGCAGGGAAACTATGTCAGAATGGTAGGGGTTGGTGTAGGCTGGAGAGCAATGACGCAAGATGGTAACGAGCATATTGGGATGGTGGACACATGTAGTACACTTAACTTACCGATGACCCCGGGACTGTGTGAAAGGGCCCCAAGGTGTGTTCCCTAGAGATGGGATGTAGACCACGGCACCTTCGATGGTGGAGAGACATGGGAACTTTTCGAATGTTAATAAGACGGCGAGATATAGCCCTGGTAATAGGATCAGGCCCCCACCGAATTATTTGGGTCTATGAAAGGCAGAGTCCCGAACTGGGATCCCCTGACAGAACCAGAAATACCGAAGAGAGGGGAAGGGGAACCAATAGGTGGGGAAATAACACATTGATGGTCAATCCAGAGGTCACTTCAACTAAGGAGAGGCGCTTGGGTGAAGGAGCTCAGGGACCCATTGTTCCTCCCAACGTTGATCGTGGCAGGGATGTGGGAACATGTTCCCCACAAAATTCTGGAAATTGGTAAGACCAGAGTTACTTTGCATCGGACAGAGTCCAGATGCTGTTTTTATTTTTTATTTTCTTTATTTCCCACTTTCTTTCGTCTTTTATCCTATGCTGGGGGGTTGCGGGGGCGGGGGGCGGTTCGAGGGGAATTCCCGGGAACATGACAGGGTGCGAGACGGAAAAGAAACTATGACCGGTATATATGGTAGACGCGAAAATATCACAAGACGGAGATTAAGATCACCTCCTTGAACGTTAAGGGTCTAAACACCCCAAGGAGGCACTGACTGAAAAGGACGAAATAGGACATAGCATTTGTTCAAGAGACCCATTTGTCAAAGCAAGCCAAGTTTCGGCTGAGAGACCACACCTATGCCGGTTCATATAAAGCCAGGTCCCATCGCAAACGTAATGGGGTGGCGATCCTTATTAGAAGCAGCTGTCCCTTCCGAACAACGTCTCAGGAGGCAGACCCAAAGGGTCGCTTTGTTATCATTTCGGGTACCCTGCACTCGCATACCATTGATCTGATAAATATCTACGCGCCGAATCAACCGGATTCTAGGTTTTGGAGTATGCTCCAGGAGAAACTCTCGGCACTGCCCCACGGCATGGTATATATGGGGGTTGATTTTAATGCGGCCCCTATGCCCAGCTGTTGATAGGAGCTCACGGGATGGAATACCTAGATCCCAGGGCAGGGGCAGTCAGGATCGGCTACTTAAAGATTTCCTAGCTGAAACGGGGATGGTAGATATATGGCGAGCTCACCACCCGGGTGATAAAGACTATTAGTTTTACTCAGCCCCCCATGGCACGTACTCGAGGATAGACCTCATCTTGGCTAATGCGTCGGGCGTGTCTCGAACAGTGGGGTCAAAGGTGGGTAATATATCTTGGTCAGACCACGCAGACGTGTGTATCACACTGGGCAACCTGTGCGTACATTGAACATCACCCCGGAGATAAACGTGAGCACGATATGGGCGGCTCACAAAGTGGTTATGAGAGGGACCCTGATCAAATTAGCCACCAGAAGGAAGAAAATTAAACACCAGAAGCTGGAGACCTTACTGGGACAACTGAGAACCCTCAAACAAAAACACCAAACTGTGCCAGATGAGGGAACCTACAGGCAACTGGAAGCAGTGAGAAGAGGCATCCATACACTATTACTAGATGATACGGCTAGATCCATGGTTTGGTCAAAACGGACATACTTTGAAAAGGCTAACAAAATGGACACTCTTCTGGCTAGGATGCTTCGGCCCAGGCAGGAACGGTCCCACATTACAGCCATCAGACATCCTGACGGTACGACAAAATCGAAACACGCTGAGATAGCTAGGTTCTTCGAAGATTTTTATAAAAGGTTGTACAACCACACACCAGACAGAAGTCCCCATGGGGAGGATCCTATACTTCAATACCTGGACAACCTAGGGATGACCAGATTGAGCGGAGAGGCAGTAAGTAATCTGGCGGCTGATATTTCTGAAGACGAAGTGAACAAAGCTATCTCGAGTTTGAAAGGCAACAGAGCACCAGGCCCGGATGGATTTGATGGTACATATTATAAAACCTTCATGGAGGAGCTCGCACCTCAACTGGTACGACTTTTTGATAACCTACGGCAGGGAGGACAATTGGACCCGGACATGTCTCTGGCTACCATCATGTTACTGCCCAAACCAGGAAAGGATACACTTCATCCGGAAAATTACAGGCCCATATCGCTAATTAACCACAATCTGGAGATTCTGGTGAGGATACAAGCAAACAGACTGAACCCGTTGTTGAACTCGCTCATTCATGCAGACCAGGTCGGTTTTATTCAAGGCAGGCAATTGTTTGAAAATACTAGGAGGAATATAGATTGGATTTGGAAACAAGTGGCTACCGGGACACCCACACTAGTGGTATCCACAGATGCAGAAAAGGCCTTCGACAGGATCCGGTGGCAATTTCTGTTCCGGGTACTGAGGAGTATGGGCTTCCCGGAAGGATATTTAACGATAACGAGAGCGATGTACCACAATGTGGGCACAGGTGCAGATATCGGGAGCCCCACTGAACCCTTTTAAGCTATACAATGGAACCAGACAGGCGTGCCCTCTTTCCCCCCTCCTCTTCGTATCGGCATTGGAGCCTTTGCTACAAGCGATACATCGGCATCCGAACATTAGAGGTGTTAGGGTGGGTGACAAAGAATTTACAGTATCGGCCTACGCGGACGATGTCCTCCTGACCGCTACGAAACCAACGGAATCAATGTCGGCACTACAGGAGGTCATAACAGAATACGGTATGGTATCAGGATACAAGGCAAACATCCAGAATTCCAGTGCTCTTCCGGTCTGTCTCACGGAGGCCGATACAGTTCGGGAGACCTACCAAATCCGGATGGAAACAGACTCCCTAAAGTACTTAGGGATTCACTTGACAGCAGATCCCGGACGTATATACCTTGCTAATTACGTTCCCATGCTTCGAGCATTGATGGGAGACCTAGACAAGTGGACGGATAAACCTATCTCTTGGATAGGTCGGATCAATTCTGTGAAGATGAACATCCTTCCACGCATACTACTCTTATTTCAAGCATTGCCCGTCCGAGTCACAAAAACTCAATTGATTCCTCTGCAAAGATCGATAGGGGATTTTATTTGGCAAAACAAGAGGCATAGAATCTCCAGATACTGTATAGACGTAAAGACAGAGGGAGGTTGGGCCTCCTGAACCTATATTTCTACTATCTTGCGGCACAATTGACCAGGTGGCCATATGGCACTCCCCGCTAGAAGAGAGAAGGTGAGTGGAAATTGAGTCTATGATGGTGGGTGTTGATGTCCCCAAGTAACATAGACCTGCGATATGGATAACTTGTCCAGCCATACTCAACTCGATTGGAATATGAGACTCGTGTAATACCAAATACGGGCTGGTATCGTCCCCCTCCCCTTTGACTCCAATCCTTAGAAACAGAGAATTTCTGCCTGCATGGCCCCCAGAGAAGTTTGTAATATAGAAAGAACCGGACTACAACGGCTCCACCAGCTCTATCAAAATGGAGAGGTCGTCCAATTTGCAGAACTCCAACAAGGCAATCACTTAACCCCTGCGGACTTTTTTTAGATATGTTCAGATTCGCAATTTTGCTAGAAGACCGCACATTAAAACAGCAGCCTTGGGAAGGCTAACCTTCTATGAGAGGCTTTGCCTAGATGGGGCAGCCCCCAAGGGTATGATCACGCTTTTATATGCCCACCTTAGTGCAGAAAATGGAGAATGGGGAAGACTGACATATACAGATCAATGGGAGATGGACCTCGCGGAGATCTTGGAGGGAGTTGACTGGCAGGAGATATGGGAGGCGAATGCCACAGTTTCAATATGTGTCACTCTCCAGGAGAAGGCATGGAAAACTATGCTTAGGTGGTATACCATGCCAGTAAAACTATATAGAATGCACAAATTGGATACTGATGACTGTTGGAGGGGTTGCGGAGCCCGATGAACATACATCCACATGTGGTGGGACTGCCCGAAGTTACGTAGCTTCTGGAGGTCCGTAGAGGATCTTTTGAAACAGACGTTCGATAGGCCCCTGGGCATGGACCCGTGGTTATACCTGTTAAATAGATCATTGGACAGATGGACCAGGAGAGAACAGAAATGAGTACATAAGATAACGCTGAGCACACGTCGTGCAACAGCGACCGCATGGCTCTCACCAGAGGGCCCAGAATTCCCGGGGGTAATATCTAGGATCAGAGAATGTAGAATTATGGACGACTTGACAGCGAGGGTAAGAGGGACATTGGCGGCATTTCAAAAAATGTGGGAACCATGGGACAACAGTTTAGTGGGCTCGAGCGGAGACTGATAGAGGGGGTCTGACCTGAATTAGAAAGGGGGACATCCTTGAGGGGGACATAGTTATCGCGCTGTCGTTGTGGGGGTCTCCGCCCTCCTCTCCCCCCCCCCCCTTCTATCCTTTTTTCCTCACCCTTTCTTGGCTACATTTCTTCTTTCCCTTCCTTTTTCTTAGAATGTTACTCCTTTCCTGTCTCATCTGTTGTTTTTGTTCTTTTTTCCTTTTTTGGTCCTTCCCCTGGTGTTTTTTTTTTTTTTTTTAGGCATGATCATACTGTCGGAGGAACAAGGTAGCACATGAGCAAGATTAGTTATTGAATAGAACGGGCTAGTTGTATCGCCTAAATGCCTGTCCTTGTTTAAAATAAAAATCCCTCAGTAGACAGCAGGTATCAATGGTTTTTTAAGGAATGGGCATGTATTGTATTTGTTGAACTGCATTATGTTTCCAAGAATTGTATTCAAGGTGGCTTCTGGGTAAGCCCAAAAGTGGATGTACACTTGTTATGTTTATTGAGTGAAAAATAAAGAATTTAAAAAAAAATATATAAATTGTGTTTAATAGTCAACTGCTGTTATATCTCAGTTTCTGATTAATTTTCTGGTATTTCAGTCTATATGAGTGCAAGTAGCGTTCTAAGAAAGGCAGTTTCATAAACTAGCAATACTCACATTTAAAGTAACCAACTACTGCTTCTCTTGTACAAGCCAGAGTTGTGCTAATATGGGACTTTTGTATTATAAGTTTTGTTTGTTTATCTCCTGAATGAGGCGCAGCTGGGAACACCTTCTGTGGATCCGGTGCACAGTTTCCCATGGCATGCGTACACGCGACATGGCCCGGATCTTGCATCTGCCAGGAAACCCCAAATCCAGAATTCTGAAACCTCTAGGTCTGTGAAGTGGAACTTAAATACGGAATGGAAACCGTGAACCCATGAGACTTTTACCCACACACATACATACATACAACGTTAAATACATCTACAGGCCAGAAACAGCCACCTGAGGAGGTTCTTCTGGTAATCAGAATAAGACAAGGCTGCCCAGAATCACATGGGTTCAGAGAATTCAAAGCAGAGAGAGTGAAGAGGTAGTGAATACATGGAACAGTAGTCCAGGAGAGTGGTCTGAACTGCCGGGTGATGTCAGCTGCAAAGTCCTGCACACAGCTCTTACAAACGAATAAAAACCATCCACGCAATGCAAGAAATACATGTATCTGTACACTTCCTGCCACCCGGGGATACTGGGAATTGTCATTTTAAAAAATAAACAAACACACAACTGGTGGTAAGAAAGGTCACAAAACTCAAAATATCACCAGTCTGATTTCCAATAGATACCAATCCAAAGTTACCTCCTTTCACGGAGGTATGTGTGTAACAAGAAGTGCTTAAACCCGAATAAAAACGGTTAAAAGGCAGCTCTATACACTTATGTGGAAATATCCCCTTTTCACTAAACAATAATATGAAATACAGTGCGGTATAAGTGACAAAGACCTACACCTATAAGTGGGGAGCTCAAACAGATATAAAGCTTACCAAGCGTAACTTGATTCAATAGTATGGTGTGAAGTATATGCCAAAAAGTACAAAAAATAAAAGATACAATATAGTGCAGATGGTATCCTTGTCACCATCATTACAGCTGACTGAGGAAGCTCTACTCAGAGTGAAACGTGTATTGGCCATTTTAAAGGACTTTTACAAAGGACTTTTTTACTTTTGATTTTTAATTGTTATTGTATATCAATACATTTGTTATTTTACTTAAGATACCCTGCTCAAGTCCTTTCTGGAGCCTCTACGAATCTCCATATGGGCAGTGCCATCCCTATTTAAATTGGCACCATACCTATACGCCTTAGAGCCGGAACCTATAGGCTCAGGACCAGGTGAGTACCACATTTACTATTCTACATCCGTTCTTTTATTGCTACAGTCTGCACATTGGTTTGTTCTCCTTTTATTTATGAAAACTACTCCAAGCCGAAGTGGAAGGGTGGTGCTACCAAAATAAGCACACAAGCCTAAATACGGAGCCAGTTTTTATACACAGGATCCTTAAAATGTGAGTGTTCTGTCTGCTACATTATTTTCTGAATTGCAATTTTAAAATACCATCTGCACTATATTGTATCTTTTTTATTTTTTGTGTGGTTTTTGGCATGTACTTCACACCATACTATTGAATCAAGTTACGCTTGGTAAGCTTTATATATGTTTGAGCTCCCCACTTATAGGTGTAGGTCTTTGTCACTTATACCGCACTGTATTTCATATGATTTCGAATAGAGCCTACATTAGATTTCGACTTGTCTAGATACCCGCGATTGGCTGAAACCCAGAACCCAATTATGGAAATGCCCAACCAAACTCTATAATTAGACAGAACAGACAGCCCCTGCTTGCACATTCAGTCCCATTGATTGGTTGTAGACTGCTGCCAATACCATATGCATTCATTAGCTCATTTTTATAGCTAACCCCATAGAGGTGTCTACTGTACCTCAATATTTAAAACCGGTTGTTTGTTTTTAAATGTACATATTATTCATGTATTTATATTTTTATTAAAATGCATTATTTTATCAATTTATTGTCTGGCAGTGGGCTAATTAGCATTCTGTTGGGGTTTTTTCTGAATGAATGCTGTTGAAATTCAGGGATCGATAACCGTAAATTCTTTATTTTAGCAAGTCGATTTGCCAGATACATTTCTGAGCTTTATGGGAGAGCACATCTCTCCCATTTTATACCAAGAGTCCATAATCTTCTTGGGCAGTCATCTTTCACCATTCCCCCCCCCCCTCCCTTCACTCTTTATCTTCCATCTATCAAACTCTAGTTAATTATGAGAACTTACCGTTTCCCCTTTTGACTTCCCTCCTACCATTCTGCTTGTTGTATGCTTCCTAGTGTTTATATTGTGGCAAGACTGAAAGAAACAAGTTGCTGGGTTCTAAATTTACTGTTGGAACATAGAGAAAGGAAGAAGCTTTAACTTATGGGGGAAGAATATTACTATGCAACGATAAATGATAATGACCTTATGTGTATTTACAAACAAGACCCGGTGTTTTATCTATTTCAGTCCTGTGAGACCTATTAATCTCAGATGGACCCACGAGTCCAATTGTGTTTTATTTTGATACATACCAATGTCTTGTTTATGTGCTAATAAAAAGGTATTTATCCAAAAAATAAATAAAAATAGATGTGCTTATTCCATTGAATTAACCAAATATCAATCTTTAGAATTCAGCCAAAATCAAACCATATTAATTTAAGCTTAGCATATTGATGGCTAGAGAGAATTCTGGGTAATACGGTTTATTGGCAGGTAGCAGGTTTTTGAATAGATGGGGTAAGGTGAAACCACTGAAAGATGAGAACGGGTAGGAGGGGCTCCTGCACTGAGAATAGCCGAATCAGCAATTTAACAGAAAGTCACTGCGTTTAAAACGAGCAAGAAGCAGAATAACTCAGCTTTGCAATTTGGTTTTAGACCTCATGCTCCGTGCTGCAGCCAGAGATTTATCGAACACAAATCTGACAAAGGACGTGGCTCGGGCCATGTTGGAGGAGGGTGGCAGACACATTACATTAAATATTGGGTATCAAACAAAGTCAATCTACTTACAACTATATTTGCACATACCACACACAATCCAAATATACATTTATATCAGCATTGTAAGTCTATATAGTGTTGAAGAAGATGTAGATGCAATATAGATAAACACCCCTATTATTTCTGGGAAGCTCCCATCCTACCTGAGCAGAATGCTCTCCCCGGCTGTTCCCACCTCCTATACCCTCCGATCCAGTACTAGCACCATATTTAGCATACCGCAATACAAAAATAAGGGGGCTCGATCATCATTTTCCTACAGAGCACCGCAATTATGGAATAACCTCAGGGACACAGTCAGATCTTAATTCAATCTCAAATCATTTAAGAGATCTATGGCAATATACCTCAGCACAGAATGCACCGGTCATGGTTGAATATATTAAATTTATATATGTGTATGTGTGTGAGTATATATATATATATAGTTTGTATATTCGTAATATTGTAACAATGCAATGTTTGTGGACAAAGACCCAGGACATACTTGAAAACAAGAGAAATCTCAATGTATCCATCCTGGTAAAATATTTTATAAATAAATGTAAAAAATAAAAACTATATTCATTCATAATAGTAGACACGGCTAGCTTAGTGTTCTAGTTAATACGAACGTTAATTGCATCCGATTTTCTGTAATCTTTCATTCAGTGTAAGCTAAACATTTTCATAAACTTGTATCGTTGACATATTTATATTTGCAATTTGTATAGTGACGTCAAGGTCACCCAAATAAATCTCTAGTGATTTAACTTCTAATTGGCAGATAATTGAGCAGTGCAGGGGCATGATCTGTACACCAAAACTGCTTTATTAAGCTAAAGTTGTTTGGTGCCGATACTATTCCTTTAAGAAACTAAAATATTGCTTATCTTTGAAAATGTATGTACATTATAAGGTTAATGTTAGATGCCACTTTACTACAACGACTAGCTCAATATGAGGTCCCATAAAAATGCTGTATTAGATTTGACAACATGAGCTTACGTAGTGAAAAGTATTAGCAATGATGAATGAGAGGTCTATGCTAAGGGATCTAATTTATAAAGAACTCCGATCTTCAATGGACAAATATGACTGGAATTAGGAAGTTTTATTAATTATAATTTTACTTACCTTGCTTTTCTATCAGGTATGTTTTGGTATTTATACTGTGTGGCAGAACCAGCCACCTATTTGTATTAGAGATTGTTCTGTTCATAGTTGTGGCTTATCTGGTTCGACAATTGGGGTCCCCCGAACAGACTGGAGCTACATTGCTCGTATACCGAACCATCAACCGAACAGTTACATAGTAGTTACATAGTTACATAGCTGAAAAGAGACTTGCGTCCATCAAGTTCAGCCTTCCTCACATTTGTTTTTTGCTGTTGGACGACCTAGGGGAGTTGTGTGCCTCCAATTTACCTTATTCACACCTAGAAATCGCAAGGTTCTAGGCAGTCGTCGTTCGGATGACCGAACACGTGACGGCGGCCATCTTTGCCCACGAACACAGACAGCAGTGTTTGGTCCTCAAGTGCATGGAACTATAATCGGACACTCAATGGCGCGAACACCACTGAACTACCACCACTTCTTGTGTTCGGTTCAGTTC
>OW240922.1:127724412-127752447 GCA_933207985.1 Pelobates cultripes | reverse complement strand
ACACACACACACCGACTGCTTAATACATACACACACACCGACTGCTTAATACATACACACACACCGACTGCTTAATACATACACACACACACACACACACCGACTGCTTAATACATACACACACACACACACACCGACTGCTTAATACATACACACACACACACCGACTGCTTAATACATACACACATTCCGCTGAATACACACACCCAAACATACACACAGACTGCTGAATATATATATATATACACACACACAGACTGCTGAATACACACAGACTGCATTAAGGGGTGCAGTGTATGTGTTTGTGTTTGGAGGGTGTGTGGGGTGTAGAGGTGCTGTTTGTGGGGTAGGGGTGCTGTGTATGTGGGGGATAGTAAAGGTACATAAAAAAATAAAATAAGTGTGTGTGTGTGTGTGTGTGTGTGTGTGTATATATATATATATATATATATGTAGTGTGTGTTATATTAAATTCGTATCTTCCTCTTACCTTTGGTGAAGGAGGGGGGGGGGAGACACAGCCATCCCTGGTGGTCCGGTGGTGGTGTGACAGGGAGTGATTTCTCCATCATAGTGAACAAACTCCTTTATATAATCATCCTTATTATTACGGTCCTGCCAACTGACCCCACCCACTGCGGAGTTCTTCTGATCGGGGTTTTTTTTTTTTGTTTGTTTTTTTTTTAAATGTGTGAACTTGTTTTCACGGGTCCTATTACTAGTTTACTGAGCTGGACAGGCCAGAAAGGTCTTATGTGTACAAAAAAAGAAATATTAATGGATAAACAAATCATGTAAGTTGCCCGGCTTTAAACATTTAAGATGTGTTTTTGCCAGAACAAATTGTAAGTTGCACAGTTTTGGGAAAACACACCATAGCCAGTGTTGTCAGATTAGGAAGTACAAAACAGCCAAAAGGTGTGTAAATCCAAATAATTTCAGTTCCCCCAGGCCTGTGTGAAAGAGAGCCCAATAATTTCAATATTTAAAGGAACGTTGTAGATTTAAAAATATAAACCTATAGTGTTCTCATCCCTGTTTAGATTCAGGGAACTCCCTAATAAAAGGGACACTATAGTCACCAAAACAACTTTAGCTTAATGAAGAATGAAGCAGTTTTAGTGTATAAATCATGCCCCTGCAGTCTCAATGCTCAATTCTCTGTCATATAGGAGTTATATCAATTTGTTTGTTTAACCCTTGGCACACATACCTGCATGTGACTTACACATCCTTGCTAAATACTTCCTGTAAAGAGTCATCTAATGTTTATACTTTCTTTATTGCAAATTCTTTTTAATTTAGAAATTGCAGTAATTTTAATAACCATGTACACTCGGTGCATCCAGTATAGGATTGAAATGCTTTATTGATTACCTGTATGATGTCAAATAATCCACTTAATCAAGCTATATCACATGCCAGATTAACCCCTTTATCTAGTTTGATGTCTGCTGAATTGGCTGAGAATAATTTGTATCTCATACCATTTTGTCAATTCTTTTAGAATATATATTCAATCTTACATTCTTCTCATTTTATCTCTCATTACCCTTAACCTGCCACCTACACTGAACCTTTGATGTTTGTTAAATTTACTAATACTGGCCATTAATGCTCCATTATCTATCATATAGCTTGGACTGTCGTGAGCATCGTGTAACTAAATGCCAGTCACGCTGAGCTTTCACATGTATTTTGTTACCTGGTAAACTATTTAAAATGGTCCAGAATCCTTGGTTTGTGACACACCTGGCATAGTTCTATGTCTTTAGAAATGACAGATGATGTAAATTCGATAATGTGCCTTATCCGCCATGAAGGACACCCTTGCCTTGTTTACTGTCCCCCTGGAATATTTGTGCGTCCGAAGATACTGGTTTTATAGGACACAGAAGGTACAGTCATCGTTCCTTCACGCTTCATGTCCTCTAATCTCATTACTCCTCTGAGGCTCCTGTTTTATTGGAAAAATACAGCATGAAAATTTAATGGCTCTGTTAACTGTTGAGAGCTCAGCTCCATGAGCTTGGGATGGATCCATCAACAGCTCTTTAGAGGCGTGTTTCACAGGTGGAAGTGGAATTGTTGGCAGACTGAGATCACTTTTAGTGGTGTCAATGTAGCTGCCAACCTGCCCATCTTTATCCTAAACGAGTCATTTGCTTCTCTGTAATCACTATGAGACCGTGTCATGCTTTGTTGATGTAGCATAGTCCTATACCGTGGCAGGGACTGGTGCAGTGCAAACTGCTGAATAGATTGACATGTTCACACAAGTAAATGAGAGGATTTTAACTCCGTCTGTAGATAAAGCAGTGGAAGTTTCCACTGATCGAGAACAGCTGAAACAGTTTCCTGTTCTGAAAGGAGATTAGTGAGCTAATAATTTTTTAAAATCTTTTTTTCTTTCTTGAATTGCCGTTTAGCTTCAGAATAAATAATATTGATCTATTCTTCCTGGCCTTCATTTATAACAAAAAAATTTAAAATCTTGCCACTTAAAGGGACATCGCTGTCCAATGACACAAAAAGCAATGCTAGTACCAATATGTGTTTACTCTCTCCTTATAAGGCTGTCCAGGTATATGTAAAATGCTGCACTCTCTTTACTTACTAGTGTGCAAAGATCCATTTAGTAGAACAAGCCTCAGGCTTTATAGGGACACTCCAGACTCCTAAAGCAATTTTTCTTGCTTAAATGCTTTGTGTGAACTGTGCCATTGTTTAATCATTCTACAAAAAATGCAGATTTCGATAGCGATCAGTACATTTTTATAAACTAAGCATGCTACACCCCCTGGCTGTCAATCAGACATTCAGTCCTGTTACTTCCTGGTTTGTTTAGTTCACTGTAGATAAACTCAAGAGGCAACAACTACCCAGAACACCTGCTCTGCAAAGACTTCTCATTGAGCTGCACTGTGATTGGACATCCACAGATAGTCTGGGTGAGGTTAGAAGGGGAGGGCTTGTAAAGGCTGCAGACTATACTGGGGAAGACCGTAATTAACTGAAAATATCTCTCCTTCCTGCAGAATTAGCAATATGCAAATCTACCCAAAATATGCAAATTAACAAGCCTTGCTATTCAGGTAGTGCATGTTGCTGTTGCTACTAACAGAGGGCACTATACCGGCTCCATAACCAAATCCACTAGTTGGTAGCAATCCTCAGCAGTACAGGAGAGCAGGCAAAACAATTAACAGTAAAAACAAAACAAAAAAAATACACATTATAAACTATTAAATTAGGCACACTCCTTGCACCTATAATGGGTACAGGGTGACTAAACAAAAGGGAAAGTCTAGCAATCTACATAAATAGTCTTTCTGAAGGTCCAGGTGATGGTGACTACCGTCACAGTGTAAATCTATACCTAGGGACAAATAAGCAAAATCGGTCTGAGATTGAGATTTTATAATATAATTTACAGATGCATTATTTTAAGATTTACCCATTAAAAAAAAATAAAAATGTATGACCATTTATGGTAGTGTTATTTTTAAAGGAACACTCTAGGGTCAGGAACACAAACATGTATTCCTGACCCGATAGTGTCAAAACCACTATCTGGTGCCTTTAGCCCCCTAACTATAGTAACATCTTACTTGTATTCAAGTCTGTAGCTGCTGCTTCTGCCCCTGACCTGTCTGCTGACGACAGAGGTGATTATGTGAGCCAGTCACAATGCTTCCCCATAGGATTGGCTGAGACTGTCAAAGAGGCAGATCAGGGGCAGAGTCAGCACAAGCCAAACACAGCCCTGGCCAATCAGTATCTCCTAATAGAGATACATTGAATCAATGCGTATCTATGAGGAAAGTTCAGTGTCTCCATGCAGAGGGTGGAGACACTGAATGTCAGTCACGCTGTGCAGCACTGCCCCAGGAAGCACCTCTAGTAGCCATCTGAGGAGTGGCCAGTGGAGAGGTATCCCTTGGCTGTACTGTAAACACTGCATTTTCTTTGAAAAGACCATGTTTACAGTAAAAAACCTGAAGGGCATGATTCTACTCACCAGAACAAATACAATAAGCTGTAGTTGTTCTGGTGACTAGAGTGCCCCTTTAACCCCCTTAAGGACGGTGGGCATGCTATGCCGTCCTTGGGGACCCAACTCTAAACGCCGGTGGGTGGCATAGCACGCACATAGTTGCTCGCCGGCAATCGCGATGGGGGGGACTTACCAGGCATCCCAGGGAGTCCCTCTGCTGCTGATTGCGAGGACCTCACGATCACATGGACGGAATAGCCGTCCATAGCACTCTCTCTCTCTCTCTCTCTCTCTCTCTCTCTCTCTCTATCTCTCCCTCAGTGGATTTTTCAAAGTTGTATTGGTGTAGTATTTAGGCTGCTGATTGCGAGGACCTCACGATCACATGGACGGAATAGCCGTCCATAGCGCGCGCGCGCTCTCTCTCTCTCTCCCTCTCTCCCTCTCTTCCTCTCTCCCTCCCTCCCTCAGTGGATTTTTCAAAGTTGTATTGGTGTAGTATTTAGGCGATCAACGTTTCGACTCAGGAGGTCTTTATCAAGAAAGATTTTTCTTATTTTTTGTAATATATATAAATATATATATATATATATATCTCTCTTTTAATTCTACATATAAATTTATGTAATATTTTTACATAATTAAGTAATTTTATTAAATGCAATTTGCGGGACCTGCCTGATAACCCAGGCAGAAAGTCCAGATAATTTAATGTGCTAGCACTATATTTAACCCTGTAACTTTCTAAAACACCACAAAACCTGTACATGGGGGATACTGTTTTACTCGGGAGACTTCACAGAACACAAATATTAGTGTTTCAAAACAATAAAATATATTACAACGATATCATCAGTGAAAGTGAAGTTTAAAAAAAAAAAAAAAATTCACACACAAACGGCACTTACACTGACGATATAATAATTGTGATACGTTTTACGGTTTTGAAACACTAATATTTGTGTTCAGTGAAGTCTCCTGAATGTAACCGTACCCCTCATGTACAGGTTTTATGGTGTTTTCAAAAGTTAGTCAAATATAAGGCTTGTGTTTCCGTTTTTTCACATTTAAATTTGCCAGATTAGTTATGTTGCCTTTGAGACCGTATGGTAGCCCAGGGATGAGATTTATCCCCATGATGGCTTACCATTTGCAAAATTAAACAACCCAATGTATTGCATAATTGGGTATGTCCAGTATTTTTTTACTAACCACTTAGTCACAAACACTGGCCAAAATTGGCGTTCAAATTTGTTTTTTGCATTTTTCACACAAAATATTAACACTAACTTTGGCCAGTGTTTGTGACCAAGTGGCTACTAAAAAGACTGGACATACCCCATTTGCAATACCTTGGGTTGTCTACTATTGCAAATGGTATGCCATCATGGGGGTAATTCTCATTCCTGGGCTACCGTACTCTCTCAAAGGCAACATAACCAATTTAGCGAATTTCAATGTGAAAAAACAGAAAAATACAACGTGCTATATTTGACCCTGTAACTTCCCAAAACGCCATAAAACCTGTACATAGGGGGTACTGTTTTACACGTGAGACATCGCTGAATACAAATATGTGCATTTTATTGCAGTAACAGCTAACAGTATTATGACATTCACAGTTAGAATGTCATACAGAAGTAAAAGAAATAACTATTTCTTAATTTCTCCCATTTTAAAAGAAAAATTGAATATTTTTATTCATATTAAATCATGTTTCAGCGCTAAATATTTGATGATAAATGAAACCCCTATTTCTCCTGAATAAAATGATAAATAAGTGAGCGTGCACTTAATATAAAAGGCGAATTACTGTTGAACAGCCATAAAGTCAAATTCCAAGTTTTGTTTACGTTTTATTTTGATCAAAATTTGGCTCAGTCCTTAAGGGGTTAATGTATCAAAAAAGCATGTCTGCTCATGTTACCTAACTTGACTGATGTCTGAGGTTTGCAAGCTGGACTGTTGAGCACAAGGTAATCACTTTGTAAACAAACCGGTTTTGAGAGAATTTCCTCCATATTCAGCTTTTGAATGAATGCATAACATATATTTCTCTAATAATATTTTAGCTTGTATCTCTCTGCACGATGTTTGCAGCGTTCAGCAGCCAAACCTGCACAAAATATATTTTAATTTACATTGATTTGTAATTAGTGCTGTGTGTATTGCATTTTATTACTTGCTTAAAACAGGATCTTGTGTCTTTAACCATTGTAATGGAGGTTATATGTTTGTATTTATAGAAAACCGCTGTCCAATTGTGCTTCCTGTGCCGTTTTGACCCTCATTTTCTTTGTTATATTGATTGTGTAATGAATATGTGACCAGCTCATTTGTAAATGGTGATTTGGAACATGTATGTTGTGGGTTGTTGTTTCTTTTCTAATGAATGTTGTAGTAATATTCCAGTATTTTCCCCACAGCGACAGACCTCCTTTTGGCGTGGAATCCAATCTGCCTGGGTCTAGTGGAGGGAATTATCGGCAAAGTTCAACTTCACACTGGTAAGAGCATGCGTGGACTTGCTGGATATCTGGGTAACTGCTTCTGCATGTGGACATGTATGTCCTTGCTTTGCAAACTAGGGGGCTGGCTGCACTCGCCTGAACATGCATAAATAGGGTGCCTCTGGGAGCCAATTTATACAGCGCACTCCCTTATCCACTAAACAGCAACTTCAGTGCTGACAGATTTTGTTAGTTTTTTTGAAAACACCTAATCTAGGCAAAAATAATGGGCTCTCACTACCCTGGGCCTAATCGGTCAGCACTGAAGTTGCTGTTTAGTGGATAGGTGAGTGCGCTGGATTTTCCTTTGTATTGTATAAATTAGCTCCCAGCAGAACCCCATTTATGCATGTTCAGTTGAGTGCAGCCCCCCCTGGTTTTATATATATATCTATATATCTCCAAAGAGGTAGCAGCACTCACGGAGTTTAAAAGTCTTAATCCCGATCAACGTTTCATTCCTCTGCATAGGACTCTTCAGGATTAATACATGACTTTTAAACTCCGTGAGTGCTGCTACCTTTTTGGATATCTGGATTAGCACCTGACAAACAAAGGACCTTTACAGCGTGAGTGCAAGAGATATTTTCTATTTTCTTTATATATATACAATCTAGCCAACTCCTTGGTTCTGCACCCCTCCCTGTTACATAGGCCTCATCCATTGCCCTATTTAGCCTGATGGAAGGATTTCCCCAAGTAAGTGGATTAATCTGATAAGAGCAGACATTAGGCTGTTCGAGTAGGACCTGCCAAAGATGGGGTACATTGGCGTTGTGGCAGCCTTTTGCAATGTATGATCATAACGTAACTAAATCCTCATTATTTTATTGCCTCTATAAGGTGTTTTTAAAAAACTAACAAAATCTGTCAGTTGCTATCTTGCTTTGCAAACTGTCACATCTATTGAAGCATGCAATTCTCCCTTTTGTTTTCTGATTTTAGATTCCACGGGTTTTGTAAGTAAGGGGTGAGAACTGGTGGCTGAATGGTTAAAAATGCACGTTACATAGGCTGAAAAGAGACTGGTGCCCAGCAAGTAAAGCCATTCTCACATCTGTTTGTTTTTTGCCTTCTATTGCAACAACAATAAAGTTTAAAGTGCTTCCAATTTGGGAAAAAAACAAGGAAAAAAAACCCTTCTTAACCCCAGAAAGGTAGTCATATCTCTCCGTGAATCAAAATTGTTGTCTCTGGGAACTGTGCTACATTATTATTATTATTTGTATTAGATTTTATAAAGTGCCAACAAATTCTGCAGCACTGTACAAATGGGGAGAAAAAGACAGAATAATATACACAGACTGGTACTTGGATAAATAGCCCGTGAGCTTACAATCTGAAGGTTAGAATGGGGAGTTGATACAAGAGGTGGCAGGGGGGATTTATAGGTGATGGCAAGGAGGATTAATGTTGTATACAATGCTAGCCAGAAATATCTATAGGCACTTCAGCAAAATAAAAACGCGTAAAAATACTTTAATACTAAATTCATTCAGACAGGAGAACTCTGGCCACTTTAAAAGTATCTTACGTTAAAAAATGACAACCGTGCCTCTGCTTCATGCAGGTAACTGTATCTTTCGAGAAAAAATCATACTACACATTGCGTATCGTAAAAAGTCTATAGATATTCTGTTAGTTCTTCTGCCTGGCTCTGTATATATAACAGTATAGGTTTGGCCTCTGGTAACTGCAGCGGTAGGTATTGCCATGATACTTTGTTTGTTATAAGGCACTTCCTTGGTTTCTTGCACGTGGTAACATTTAGCTGCATTTTGGGGACAGTTCTGGGGTAGTTCTAAATGTGGATTAGTTACCACGGAAACCAGTACTACCAAACACACCTAATACGCATTCAGTAATGGAAGAGTTGTCTGCTTAAAGGGAGCACACATTATGTGGTTGGTATTACAATGTTGCTCACATATACTGACTGGTATGATGTGTGTTTTGCTCCTGATTCTCAATCATATCTGTTTTGAAGTTTCACCTGTACTGAATTAGAGATCATTGTTAGCTGAGAGCTTGCTCCGTGGGGACATCATTTGGCAATGCTCTCACTACCCAGATCTCCCCATGTTTTTATCTGCCATTTATCGTTACAAATCTGTCTGTTTGTGGCTTGCTGAGCAGTGAGAGAGTGCAGTCCTGCGGCAGTACATCCAATGCCAGGGCAGACCTGTACAGTCTGTGGTTGAGCTGTGCAAATAGCTGTTAGATAAAGCTGTCACATTACCGTCCATATATTTTCTGGACTGTCACACTCGCTAATTATATTCACATATAAGTGTTTGCACAGACTGGTTTTTCACCCCTAGCCGTCTAATTTTGCACCTCCTCTCCTGTGTGATTGTTGATGGCTGCAATAATCTCCTTCCAATTCTAGTGACTATCTTGTAAATGTGGAGTTTTCTTTAGTCTGTCATTATTTTTAACAACAAAACAAACTACATTCTGCGTTATATACTCTGCTTCCCACGAAACCCTCCGTGCATTGTCCTCTGCGTCCTGCGATGCCCTCCGTGCATTGTCCTCTGCGTCCTGCGATGCCCTACATGCATTGTCCTCTGCGCCCCCCCACGCCCTACGTGCATTGTCCTCTGCGCCCCCCCACGCCCTACGTGCATTGTCCTCTGCGTCCTGACGCACCCTGCGCCTGGTGTCCTCTTCATCCCTGGTTCCCTGAGTTTTTCTTTATCACTTGCTTAACTTCTATTTCTGCAGTGTGAATACATTTGGATTTGGTGTCGGCATCTGCAACCTTCCAAAGGAATTTTACTTTTTCTTTCTGTTTAGATGTAATGGCCTGTAACATCATTAACCCCTGCCCTCCACTAGTAATTTAATAATAAATATTATTAAATTACTACAATATAGAAGTGTAGGGAGGGCAATCTGAGTATTGTGGAAGGTCACAGTGCAGGACTGGCTGATACAAACTTTGTTTGCCTTTAATTCCTTTGCCAGTAATCGAGGTAGCGACGGTTTGGGATATGGTAACATCAGTTTTGCCAGAGAATAAAGGGATTAACGAGATGGCACTTCTTACCTTTCGGATGGGCTCTACTCATGTTGGCAGGCTGTACATATTGAGCCGTAGATCAGTAGACTTTCCCAGCACAATTTTATTGATAAATATTGAATGGCTGGAGACCCAATGGATTGGGTCTGTAATTGAAGAGCTCTGGGAATTATTTCAAATTCAGCTATTGCAGTTGTGAAATATTACTTTGTTTCCTTGTCAAAGGCATAATTTATAGACTCGCAGACTAGAGAATCACTGATAATAGGTTGTAAACGGAAACCTGATTGCTCAAATAAACTGACCCCAGCCATAGCTGCAAGTGGTGCTGGCATGCATTGTGTGCTGATAATCTCCGGTTTGTTATCTGCTGCTATTTCCCCAGAGAGATGTATTAAAATAGCCCTGCTAAAACCCAGGACAGCTGCAAGTACTGGAGAACGCATGCTGGATGTCATTAGCAAATGGTGTTAACCCACCTATCGCCCACTGTCCTGTCTGGACTCCCAACAGATCGCAAGGAAAAAGACTTTGGAAGACCAGTGGGTGCTTGGTCTCATTCCAAAGCACGATCATGGATCATTAAAACTGTGTTTTACTAACTGTAATGCTGCCCTAAAATTGTTGCTTTATGTGTTTGAGAATGAGATTAGTTGCGGTGAGATTATTTTCATGTATGTGACTGTAATTCATTAAAAGCATGCTCTAAACTGACAACCGGTTCGGTTTAAAATTTATATATAAATGTGTGTGTGTGTGTGTGTGTACAAACAATATGGAGGATACAGCTGTGGATCTACAAAACAAAAAACAATAATAGTATAATACTGTAAATACATAGAAAAATGCGCATAATAGGTATAACTCACAAGAGTGGCGAGAATAACTCGCCCAAGGGTGCCTCCCCCGATTTATGGGGGGCTAAATCCACTTCCTTGCTGCCAAAGGTACTGGAGCCGGACTCAGGATAGGTAGAAAAAAAATATTGCTATTATTTGTATTATTAAAAATTGTATGATGGGGCAGAGCTTAGCCACGTAACGGAGTGGTCGCATGTTCAGTGAGCACCGGCAACAACGAGACTAATCAACAACAAAAACTGCTATTACAGCCCTTACAGACCTAACAATCGACGACCAGGGCAGGGGGGCAAAGCTCTCAACTGACCGATGCCCTTCATATACCGCCAGATGGGACGGAAAACACGCCGCACAACTCAGGCCTACTCAGACTACAGGACCTTCGAAACGGCGCTCCACAACACGGTCTTCTCCACTGCCTTACCGCCCAAGGAGAACACCGCCACAAACCTGGCAAACATGGGACGAAAATCCCAGCGGATAGCAACAGGTGCGTGCAAAGATACACAGGACATTAGCACTATGCTCCAGCGCACCGCGGTCCCGAAAATGGCGGCCACAACCGACATAAACACAAGCTCCACGTGCTCGGAGCTCGCCATGGGGGACACCCTAGACCACCCGCCATCCCAAGGTGCACAAGCTGACCCTGATGCACTGACACCAGCCACAAAATTAGACATTAAAAACCTCCTAATGGAGCTAAAACAAATGTTCGCAGCAGACATGGCTTTAATGAAAACAGAGGTCCAAGCGGTCACAGACAGAGTGAAGACCACAGAAGAGGACATCATAGACGTCCAAAATGAAGTGAAGAGACTAAAAGAAACAGTGTCCCACTTAAAAGCCTCACACGCAAACCTGATCAACAAGCTGGATGCAGTAGAAGAGCAAAGCCGTAAAAGCAATGTGAAAATTAGGGGTATGCCTGAAGAAATAAGTCAGACAGAGCTGCCACAGTACATCAGACGCCTGGTCGCCACCATATTGCCACATGCACAGGCCAAAAAATTTATTATTGCAGGGTTATTCCGCATCCGTAAATCGCCACAGGCACCCCCCATGCAACCAAAGACGTAATCGTCCGGTGCCATACCCAAACTGACAGAAATGCCATCTTTGCTGCCTTAAAAGGCAAAACACCACTGGACTTTGAATCCGCAAGTCTTACCTTTTATCAGGACCTGAAAAGATCCACACTCCAATGGAGAAGAACCTTGCGCCCTATGACCCGTCGCCTCCAAGACGCCAAGATGATGTACCGCTGGACAGCACCAAAAACACTCTCGGTGGACCACAACGGCACCACTCTACACCTCAATTCCACTCAGGAGGTAGACTCTTTCCTCAGGGCACTGGGGCTCCCACTAGGACCTAACCACACAGAAGAGCCAGCCAGCTCCCATATATGGGACCCCACCAGGACTGTCCCTTTTGTACCAAGGGGGAGCCCCTGAGGCAGCCACCTGACACCAATGACTGCCTTCCAGCCCACAGATACATCTCACCAATGATACCATTACTGTTTTAATTTGTTTTCACTTGGTTTCAAACTATTTTTTATTTTTTTTCCCAATTTGACAATTTTTATTTTGTTACATAAGTTCAAAGGGGTAGAGAAAAAAGAGGGAGAGGGGGTTCAAATGTGGTACAGTACTTACAATCTGTTTGTACACAATGGATGCAGTTAGTACATTCGGTGCGAAATGCGCCACTTGGGTGGCCTCTACGTCTTGCTACCTTTCTGATATGAATGGTCAATATATAGAATGTGCCTTGCGTCCCTGAACATCATTGTAGCTTTGTGTTTTAGTGGCATTGTGAGTGTTCTTTGTCTATTGTTTTTTCTCTGATTGATGGTTATACATCTCTAATCATCCATGAGGGTACAGAAGGCAAAGAGGAAGGGTTAATAGTTGCGTTCTTATCAGTCTAACAGTGAGCAATAGATTGTGTTGTCGTGCATACTTAGTTGCCCGAGTGTTGCCCACGAATGAGGATGTGTTACTGCAACGTTTTTCGTTCGGTTTTGGCTTGTTCACGCTTGTTCCCTCTATTTCCTCCCTGGGACTCCTTTTTACGGGAGTTCTCCTGTCCTCAGAGTGTACTTGTATTGGTTTTGGGCGGTGCGTAGGGTAGGGTGCGGGTTGGGGGAGGGAGGGGGAAATATTCAACTTCTTCTTGTTAAACCTCAGAGAATTTTCCTCATCTATTTCCCTCTGGCCTTGACCTTTCTCATTCTTATGCATTGCTTGTTCCTGTTATTGGAACTTTGTGCCTGTACCTGAGGGATTGTGTTTGGTCTAGGTGTCTCTCTGTAGATGCGTTGGCATCAGTTGAAAAACTATGTACAACTGTTTATAACTATGTACAGTGTGGGTGTCCACTCTTCTGTCTCTCTCCCCTAAGGGTTAGTGTGTTAAGCTTTGAGTTTTGTCCACTTACGTCTCTCTCTCCTTGTTTAGTCTAGTAGCCTACTCTTGGGGTTTATTATATCGTAGTGTCGCTCCGTTCCTCCCCTCTCCCTTCCAGGAACTCATCCCACTCTTGTTTGGCTAGCATTTTATAGTCCTGTAGTTTATGTCCTGTGTGTATATTTGTCTCATAGTCTATATTTGTGGTGGCTTGTTTGATCACTATCTCTATTTCTGAGGTGTCGGTCTGTTTCCACGCCTTTGCTATGTGTAGATTTGCCGCAATCAGCATGTGGAATATTAGGAATGCTTGGGTTTTGGTGGATTGCTCTAGAGTCATGAAGAGGAGTCCGCACTCGGGTTCTATCTTCACTGTTTGGTCTATAGTTTTTGAAATTATGTTGCCTACTTCCGCCCAATAGGCGGTGATGCGGGGGCATGTCCACCATATGTGGAACATCGTGCCTTCTTTCTTCCCACACCTCCAGCAGTAGTTGGACGTTTGGGGGTATATAGACGCTAGCCTGGTCGGTACCATGTACCATCTGTACTGTATTTTGCGCATTAGCTCTAAGTGTGAAGCACATCTGGATCTACCTTTGTGTGCTATGAATGCCTTCTGCCAGTGTTTCTCCAGTTTCTCGCCCTGAGGGACTATCAGCAATCTGTATAGGTTAGATATGATTTTTTTCGGTATGATTCTAGCTTCACAGATTTGTTCTATGATCTTCGCTTCCCTATGTGTTGCTTTCTCTGTGTCGTGCTCTAGGAGTGATTTGAGTTGGAGATAGGATAATAGTGAGCGAGATGGCAAATTGTATCGGCTCTGGAGGTCCGGGAACTGCATCAGGGCATCGTTGTGGTGTAAGTGTTTGATCAATGTACAGCCTCCTTTTTCCCATGGCCTGTGGTCGAATGTGGGGTTGGCAATGTGTATGCTTTGTAATGGGGTCACTGGGGACCAAGATTTAGTATGTCATAATTGTGATTTGACTGCATCCCACGTTCTCAATAGTAGAGACGTGGTATCTGGCATCTTTGGTGTTTTGGGGCGTAGTTTGTGGGGGATCCAGAATAAGTAGTGTAGTCCTTTTGGGCTTGTCCCTGTCGATTCTATGTCTACCCATTGTGGTCTGTCTTTCGCTTTATGTGCTAGGACCGCTGTGTCCAGTAGGGTTGCTTTGTAGTATGTGCCCACGCCAGGTATACCTAGTCCCCCTTCTGTCACTGGTCTGCTCAATATTGTAGTTGCTACCCGTATTTTACGATTTGCCCATATGAATCTGTTTATGATTCGTTGGAGTGTTTGCAGGAATATTTTTGGTATTGGTATCTGTAGTGTGCGAAATAGGTATTGGAGTTTGGGCATCACTATTATTTTGACAGCTGCTATCCTTCCTACCCAAGACAGGTATTTGTCCTCCCATGTTTGTAGGGTGTCAGTTATTTCTCTCCTTAGCCTTTCGTAATTGTGTTCATGGAGACCTGCTATAGTCTTGGTTATTCGCAGGCCCAGGAAGGTGAGGTAATCGTCCCTCCAATCTAGGGGGAATGTAGCTTTCAGATGAGCTATTGTGTGGCCTGGCACTCCCATTCCCATCGCCTGTGTCTTGGTGACATTTAGTTTATAGTATGACTGGTCCCCATATAAGCGTATTTCATTCAATATGTTCGGCAGTGATATTTGGGGTTATGTAAGTGTAAGCAGGATGTCATCTGCAAAAAGATTTGTTTTGTATTCTTTTCCCCCCACTCTCACTCTATGTATGGATGTGTTTTCTCTAATTTTAATCGCTAGGGGCTCCAATGCCATCACGTATAGTAAAGGGGAGAGGGGGCACCCCTGTCGCGTCCCATTTGTAAGTGTGAAGGGGCTCGACAGAAACCCCGAGTTCAGCACCTGTGCAGTTGGGGAGCTATATAAGGCTTTTATCACCGCTACTATCGTGTCTGGGATCCCGAATCTCCGCAGGACTACCTGTAGAAATCCTCAATGTAGGCGGTCGAAAGCTTTTTCAGCATCCAGGGAGACTAGTATACCCCCCCCCGCTTGTGTTTGTATTTTGTTCAGCATAGATATGACCTTCCTGGTGTTGTCCGACACCTGTCTTCCTTTAACGAACTCTACTTGGTCGCTGTGTATAATGTGTGGCAACACGGATCCTAGTCTTATGGCGTATAGCTTTGCAAGTAACTTTGCGTCCGTATTAAGAAGTGATATGGGCCGGAAGTTTTGTGGTGGTGTTGGCGGTTTGTTCGGTTTCAGGAGTGTGACAATGTGTGCCAATAAGATTTCCTTGGGGAGGGAATGGGTGGCTATCGCTTCATTAAAGGTTTTAACCAGGTGGGGTGCCAGGATCTCCCTGAATGTTTTATAGTATGCGTTGATGAGGCCATCTGGGCCTGGGGACTTCCCGTTCGGTAGTGTTTTTATTGTGGCAATCATTTCCTGTTCTGTAATCGGGTTACTGAGTGCTTCCCGTTGTAAGTGCGTTAATGATGGCAGTGGAACACCGTCTAAATAGTCCGCCATATTTTTTTCCTCTGGTTGCTTAGTGGTTGTGTTACTTCTGATGTTGTATAGATCTGAGTAATACCGGGCGAAGACTTCGCTAATATCTTTTGGGGTAGAAGCTTTTTTCCCCTTATGGTCTACTAAGTGATGTATTTTTTGGTTTGCTTGTTTGAGTTTTAGGCGAAATGCTAGTAGCTTGCTGGCTTTGTTGCCCTGTACATAATGTGTTGCCTTTAGTTTGTTCATGTGCCTGTTAACCTACTCTATAGCTTGTTGGTGTATGAGTCTCGTTATGTGGGTTATACGTTGTTTTGCTGTCATTGTCAGGGAGATTTGGTTTTGTGTATTTAAGTCATATAGTTCTCGTTGCCACTCTTTAAGTTTTGTTTGTGTGGTTCTCTTGATGAACGCTGCTCTCCTAATCAAGAGGCCTCTCATCACCGCCTTATGGGCTTGCCACACTGTGGCAGTCGTTACCTCCTCAGTGTCATTATTTTCGAAATATTGCTTTAGCTCTGCTGTGAGTTCCTCTGTGAAGCTCTTGTCGAGCAGCAGGGAGTCGTTTATTTTCCAGGGGCTACGATGCCTGAAATCATAATTGTCCTTAAGCTCTAGTAGCAGTGGTGCGTGGTCAGACCATGTTATGTGGCAGATTTCGCAGGATTTTAATTGGTTCAGATGGGGCCCCGATATGAGGAGACCATCTATTCTAGAGTAAGAATTATGCACTGGGGAATAGTGTGTATATGTTCTTTCGCTGGGGTGTGTGAGTCTCCATGTATCATAGAAGTGATGCGTGTGCAGAAGTTTTTGTATGGCCTTGCATTGCCTTTTCAAGGGGCGGTGTCTGCGGCTGTGTTGGGGCAATGTAGTGTCAAGTTTAGGGTCCATAATGTGATTAAAGTGTGCTTTGAAAAGGCACACTTTAAAAGGCAATGCAAGGCCGTGGGGGTCGAGGTATTTACCTCTCGTCCTGGGGGGAGCTCTCTCCCTCGAGTGCTTCTAGAGTGTTGTTTGCTTGTTCATGGGGTATGGTGTCTTTTTTTTTTTTTTTGTGGGTTTCAGCACCTCTTATGCTAATCTCTCCCGTGTGTGTTTGCTCTCTTGGACCTAAGTTTGGCTCCTAGTGTGTCCCTCTCCCGTTTTATCTCAGCTAGCCCCCCCCTTTTTTATTTTCCCTTCCGTCCTGTGAGAAGCTCCTAATTGGGGTTGCCGTTCTCTGATTTATCTCTAGGTCCCAATTCCCTTGCTATCCCTCTAAACATTTGTACACACTCTCTCCCGTTAACATAACGGTACATTACCCAACCGGTGTATCAGCGTCCTTCTTATTAAAGAGTTGCTTATAGTGATAATGTCTCTTATCTTTTTTTTTCGTTTTTCTCCAGTCTGGAGCGATTCTGAGCACATCTTTGCTAGCGTCCAGGTTGTGTGGTATAACAATGTCCCAGGTTTTCAGAATCCTTTCCCCATCTTCTGGAGTTGCAATCACCGCCTTTCCACCTTTTGTGACCAGTAATTTGGTGGGGTATCCCCAGCGGTATGGCAGTCTATGGTCCCGCAGCATTGTTGTGATGGGTCTGAAGTCCCTCCTCCGCTTTAGGGTATAGGCTGAGATATCTGAGAATATTACGTGGCTTTTGTATTCAGTTGGTAGAGGTTTGCCTGTTCTGTTCGCTGGTAGTATCGCCTCCTTGGCATGAAAATAGTGGAGCCTAAGGAGTACATCACGCGGCGTCTCTGGAGGCAGGAATTGGGGCCGCGCCGTGCTGTGGATCCTATCTAGGAGGAGTTTTTCCGCAGGTAAGTCAGGGGCTAGGTGTCGCACTAACCCTGTGACATGTGCGGAGAGGTCCGCAGTTCTTACGGTCTCAGGAATGCCTCTGATGCGCAGATTGTTCCTGCGGGCACGGTCCTCCATGTCCGCCATTTTGATGTCTTGGGCTGTCACTCCCGCGGTCAGCCTTTCTATTTTTTTCCATTTTGTCTTCTATATGAGACGTTCTGTTTCCCAGTTCTTGTACATCTTTTCTAAGATCTTTCAGTGCAGCATCTAGTTTGTGGAGAATTTTCTCTGACATCTCCTGTAGTAAGTTTTTCATCAGGCTGTGGGGGGGCTCTGTCTCTAGGGGCTGTGTGATAGCCTCTTGGTCGCTTTCGGCGCCATCTTGGGCCTGGTCTGGCGGCTGCCAGTGCTTTCCTTGGCCGGTTCTAGATGTAAAGAAATTCACTTTTTCGTTCTTCTCCGTCGTCCTTTTGCCTTTAGGTTGCAACATGTTAGTGCTGGATGGCGTTTTTCTGCGCTTTTACCCCGGTTTATTGCTCATATGAAGCTGGCTCGAGCGGAGCTCTCAGCACATGCTGCCGGTGCGGTCAGCGTCCAGGACATGCCAGTTTCAAACTATTTTTAACGTTTTACTGCATTTCGACTAGGCACCACTGTAAGGCACACAACCTCTCCCTAGATTAAAGGGCCACCATAACGGCAAAAACCTGCACACCGATACAACCAAAAACTAGTAGCACACTACACAGAAAACCACTCCCATGTTAGGGCCAGCAACAGGGCCACTGGAGTATCCTGCCCCCCCGCAGCCTCCCTGGTGAGGGGTCACTGACCACATGACACCACACGAGTATCAACGAAACACATAGGGCAACCCAAGGATAGAGTTACTTACGCCCACACCAAACACACCAGAACCGGGGCCCTAGACAAAGTCTCACTGACAAGAAGTGGGGCATTTTTCCCTATCGCCATAGCTAACACTAAAAACCACTTACGCGGAATGAGGAATAGTTGCTCAGAACCCTAGTCACACACTGGACGTACAGAGTATATTAAAGATATACAACTTCTTCCTCCAGGCAGGAGACTGGCAATCTAGCGGTAATTCTAGACAGAATGTAGTAACGTAAGAACCTAATTTAAAAAGAATTGTGCAAAGTATTTCAATGCCAAATGTATATCTATGTTTCATGTTTTGAAGCCTGAGACAGCTGCTGTGGCATCTCAAGCGACTATGTTTAAACAAATGCTCAACAAAAATAAAGAATTCTAAAAAAAAATATAAAAAAAATTGTATGATAAAATAATACCAGGTCCTACGCGTTTAGTCCTATAAGTACTTCCTCAGGGACCTCCTGGTATGTAAAGCTACTGCAATGTAATAATAGTCACAATAAAAACAAATACAGATTACAAGCATTACAATCCCCCCTCCCCGAGTCCATCTTTAATATAGGCGATATCCTCCTCATTGGTGGTTCAATGGGCGTTGTGTGGTTGTTCTCAGCAGATCTAAGTTGAAATTCGCGGTCTTTCTCAATGATTTCCGGTTTTCGTCAAAACTAACTCGTCACTTCCTGTGCGACGGCTGGGCGGCACAACTCGATGACGTGTGCGTTCCATTCGCTCAATAATTTGCGTGTCACCTGAATCAAGGAAGAAAAAATTACTGACGGATGCCTATTTAGTACAGCAAGGTCAAGCGTGACAAACAGAATAAGAGAGGCATCTGCGGTGTATAAATAGCGCAGGGCTTAACCTATATGAATCTTATACATATAGAGATGTTTATAAATAATATTACTGGGATATTTAAATTGATTGGCCGGAATGTTAATGTCTATGTTTACCAACCCTTGTGATTCCCCCATATAAATTACAATATATACAAGGCAAGACATATGGAAATACTGTACATATGTATAGGGATCCCATTTTATATCTGATAAAATATACAGATACATATAATAAATGTAAAGAAAATATAAATATAAAACTAAAAATGGGGAAATGGAAATAAAACAATAATAGTGAAAATGCTCCTCCAACCTTGTTGATATTGGCATAACTGGGGGCGAACCTGGTCCCCATGGTGTTCCCTGTCAGTTGTAGAAAGAACCTATTGTCGAACATAAAGTTATGTTCCAAAATTAAACTAATAGCCTGTAGGATAAATTCTTTGAATGGGTCTGAAATATCTCCGTCATTTTGGAGATAAAATAATACTGCATCCACTCCTAGATCGTGTTTTATAATTGTGTACAAGGAGGTAATGTCTAAAGTGGCCCAACTGTAATGTTCTTTCCATTCTATATTGTCAAGTTCCTGCAAAATGGCTTTGGTGTCTTTTATGTATGAGGTGGCATGCTGTGCATAAGTTTGTAGAGCAGAATCTGTAAAAGCTGAGAGACCTGACGTAATGGAATTGATTCCACTGATGATGGGACGTCCAGGTGGGGAGGTAAGTGATTTGTGAATCTTTGGCAAAAAAATAAAATATGGGGAGAACCGGATGATAATTACATAGGAATTTAAAGTTTTTAGATGTTATAACACCTTGTGATTGTGCTTTCTCTAGAAATTCTTTTAACACTTTATTGAATGACTCAGTGGGATTGTCACTGGGTTCAATATATGTATTTCTATCTCCCCAAATTCCATATGCCTCTGTTTTGTAAAATTCTGTAGTCATAATGACTATTTCTCCCCCTTTTGTCCGCTTCCTTGATGACAAGATCCTCTCTTTCCGCCAAATCTTTTTAGGCAGAGGGATTCCTCTCTTGTCATGTTCATCTTTGGATTCGTCCTATCTAAGCTTATTTTATTTAGTTCTTTTGTACCAAATTAAAAAAGATTTCCAAATGTGGCCCTTTACACCTCTAAACCTATCTAATCTATTTGATTCATGATCAGCTGATGGTGTATGATTAATAGGAAATTTTAGAAAGTGTCTTTTTATTGTTAATTTTCTAATAAACTTTTGTAGATCTATAAAAAGTTCGAAATTATTAGATTTACAATTGGGTGCAAATTTAAGACCACTATTTAGCAGTTTGATTTCTAAATCGGTTAGTTGGATGTTTGTCAGATTGAAAATACCTTTTTCAGTTAGTTCTTTGGACAGGAAGTTTATTTGTATATTCTCTAGTCCGTGTCTGATCTCATTCGGTTTATAGAGGAATCTATCTGTAGTTCTGAGAACCGGTTGGGATGATCCCATTGGTTCTTGTGGGGTTGGAAATAACTTGATATATGTTTGTCCTTTGGTCGACATTCTTGTTCTAAAAATTTAATGTGATTTGGTGACACGTCACCTCTATTTGTTAGATTAGTTGCCTGACGTTTTTCGGTTGGCAATCTCTATTTATGTAGTGGGAACATCCTGGAAGAGTATTGTCTTTTTAGATTCTTTGGTTTGTGTGGGGAGGAGTCTCTCTAATATTCACTCTCACATTTGGGTTAACTGAGGAATACCTCCTTGTTACCCCATCATTATCACTACAAATCTTTTTTTCCCCATATTTTAGTTTTGGTGATTTATTTTCAAATTTTCTACTTTGGTTATTGAAGCCATTTCTAAGGGGTGTCTTTTTAAATGGTGCCCCATTCACGTTATTTTTCCCTGGATTATAAAACGTCCCGCTGGGTGTATATGTCCTATCCCCGTTATAGTTCTTTCTTAGACTCTTTTGTAGGTATCTCTTATTTTGTCCTCTTTATCCCTTTTGTATTTTTTGTTCTTGGAATGTGAGATTCTTTTATCTAAAATCTGCAACCTTTGGCACATCTCATTTTTTATTTTATATTCTGTGTTATGGATATCTAGGGGATGTTCATCGTCCAATTTTCTAATATCGTTCTCTGCTTTAATTTCTTTTGAATGTTGAATGATTAAATGTATTAATTGTAGAGAACAATTATAGAGGACTTCATCCCATTTCTTAATAAAGGTTTCATTTTCGCAACCAAAAGCGGGAATCTTTTCGATCCTGAGACCTCTGGGAATTAGACCTTCCTTTACATAGTTCTCCAAAAAAGAGATCTCCCACCATTTTTTGTCTGTGTTAAATAATTTCTCTTTAATCCAAAATAAATAAATAAATATATATACACACACTGAACAAAATTATAAATGCAACACCTTTTTGGCCCCCTTTTTTCATGAGCTAAACCCAAAGATCTTTCAGTGTACACAAAGGCCTATTTCTCTCAAATATTGTTCACAAATCTGTCTAAATCTGTTAGTGAGCACTTCTCCTTTACCGAGATACTCCATCCAACTCACAGGTGTGTCATACCAAGATGCTGATTAGACAGCATGATTATTGCACAGGTGTGCCTTAGGCTGACCATAGTAAAAAGCCACTCTAAAATGTGCAGTTTTACTGTATGGGGGAAGTTACTGGGTATTGGCAGGACCTGGAACACGCTGTCGTATACGCCGATCCAGAGCATCCCAAACCTGCTCAATGGGTGACCTGTCCCGTGAGTATGCTGGCCATGCAAGAACTGGAATGTTTTCAGCTTCCAGGAATTGTGTACAGATCCTTGCAATTTGGGGCCGTGCATTATCATGCTGCAACATGAGTTACTGGTTGTGGATGAATGGCACAACAATGTGCCTCCGGATCTCATCACGGTATCTCTGTGCATTAAAAATGCCATCAATAAAATGCACCTGTGTTCGTTGTCCATAACATACACCTGCCCATACCTTACCCCACCGCCACCATGAACCACTCGATCCACAACGTTGACCTCAGCAAACTGCTCACCCACACAACGCCATCTACCCTGTACAGTGAAAACTGGGATTCATCCATGAAGAGAACACCTCTCCAAAGTGCCAGACACCATCGAATGTGAGCATTTGCCCACTCAAGTCGGTTATGACTACGAACTGAAGTCAGGTTGAGACCCCGATGGGGACGATGAGAATGCAGATGAGCCCTGAGATGGTTTCTGACAGTTTGTGCAGAAATTCTTTGGTTATGCAAACAGATTGTTGCAGCAGCTGTCCGGGTGGCTGGTCTCAGATGATCTTTGAGGTGAAGATGCTGGATGTGGAGGTCTTGGGCTGGTGTGCTTACACAAGGTCTGCGGTTGAGAGGCCGGTTGGATGTACTGCCAAATTCTCTGCCGCCTTTGGAGACTGCTTATGAAAGAGAAATTAACATTCAATTCACGGGCAACAGCTCTTGAGGTCATTCCTGCAGTCAGCATGCCAATTTCACGCTCCCTTAAAACTTGCGACATCTGTGGCATTGTGCTGTGTTAAAACTGCATATTTTATTGTGGCCAGCCGAAGGCAAACCTTTGCAATAATCATGCTGTCTAATCAACATCTTGATATGCCACACCTGTGAGGTGGATGGATTATCTCGGCAAAGGAGGTGCTCACGAACACAGATTTAGACAGATTTGTGAACAATATTTAAGAGAAACTGGCCTTTTGTGTACATAGAAAGTCTTAGATCTTTGAGTTCAGCTCATGAAAAATGGGGGAAAAAACAAAAGTGTTGCGTTTATAATTTTGTTCAGTGTATTAATATATATAGTGTGTGTGTGTGTATATGTATGTATGTATGTGTGTGTATATATATATATATATATATATATATATATATATATATATATATATATATATATATATATATATATATATATATATATATATATATATATACATATATATATATATATATATATAATTTTATTTATTTTTTTAAATGAAGAGGAATCCTGATGCTGACGTAACTCCACCTCCGTTGGTTCAGTTGTAGATGGATATAGGAGAAAATAGACCATTTATTTTAAAGGAACACTATAGGGCAGGGCTGTCCAACCTGCAGCCCCCCAGATGTTGCTGAACTACAACTCCCATGATTCATTCAATGAAAAAGATAGCCAGGGTATCCTGGATATTGTAGTTCATAACATCTGGGGGGCAGCAGGTTGGTGTCAGGATTACTGTTTGATCCAGCACGTAGAACTGTACAGCACGGATGACAAATAAGTAACGTATTACCGGTCCTTAGAATGGCCGGATTTAACGTACAAAGAATAGTCAAAAATACTAGCCGAGGTCAGGGAACACAGAAAGGGACACAGCGATGAGGAAAGCCAGGAGTCAGGATACCAGAATATAGAGAAGTCAATAAACAAAGCCAAAGTCAAAAACCAGGTAGAAAACTATAAACAGGAACGCGCTCTCGGACAACCACAAGGGAAACCACGACAGGGCACTGAGCAGGCTGAGAACTGGGCCTAAATACCCCTCCTTTAGTTCTGATAGGCTGTAACCGGCCTTTGACCCCAAAGTCAGTTACCAGGTTTCATTTGCATAATTGCTGCTCAGCATTAACCCTTCTGTGGATTAGGTTGCTGCTCGGCACAACTTTTCCTGTGTGGACAGTAAATGTCATTAACCACTTTTCTATAAGCGGATGAATACATGAGACCAGGTTTCATTTGCACAATTACTGCTCAGCATTAAACCTTCTGTGGATTAGGTTGCTGCTCGGCACAACTTTTCCTGTGTGGACAGTAAATGTCATTAACCACATTTCTATAAGTGGATGAATACGTGACATTACCCCCCACCTGAAGAACGCCCACCGGGCGGACAGGACCAGGCTTGAGAGGAAATTTAGCGTGAAAAGCGCGGATCTTACGGCCCGCATGCAGGTCAGGAGCCGAAACCCAAGAACGATCAGCAGGACCGTAACCTTTCCAAACAACCAAGTACTGTAAAGTGCCCCGAGAAAACCTAGAATCCACGATAGAAGATACCTCATACTCTTCCTGACCACCCACCACCACCGGAGGGGGAGGAACACAAGGAACAGTATATCTATTGCAGACAAGAGGTTTGAGTAAGGACACATGAAAAGTGTTGGGAATCCCTAAAGATGCAGGAAGAGCCAGAGAGTAAGACACTGGATTGATCCTACGAAGCACTCTATAGGGACCAAGGAATCTGGGGGCAAACTTCATGCTAGGGACCTTAAGCTTGATGTTGCGAGATGACAACCAAACCCGGTCCCCCACTTGGTACACCGGGTTGGCACTCCTACGCTTATCAGCAAAATGTTTGAAGCGTTCAGCAGCAGCCCCTAGAGCAGTTTGAACCTTAACCCAGGTATCCCTAATGGAGGCCAGACGCTCATCCAGAGCAGGAATGGCAGTATCAGAAAATACCCAGGGAGAACCGTAGGATGCCTACCATTATTGACAAAAAATGGACTGTGCCCAGAGGAGTCATGAACAGCATTGTTTCTAGCACTCGGCCCACGGGAGTAGTTCGGACCAATTGTCTTGTGTGCTATTAATAAAACAACGCAAATAAACTTCTAATGACTGGTTAGCCCTCTCAGCTGTACCATTGGTCTGTGGATGGTAGGAGGAGGAGAAGGAGAGATCAATCCTCAGTTGTTTACTGAACGCCCTCCAGAACCTGGACACAAACTGAGAGCCCCTATCAGACACAATATTGTGGGGGATGCCATGCAAACGGACAATTTCACGTATGAAAATTAGGACCAAATCTTGCGAAGATGGCAACTTCTTGAGAGGAATGAAGTGAGCCATCTTAGAAAATCGGTCTACAACCATGAGAATAGTAGTGAACCCAGCAGAGCTAGGAAGCTCAACAATAAAGTCCATGGATAAGTGGGACCATGGAATCTCAGGAACAGGAAGAGGCTGCAACAGGCCACAAGGAAGTGCATGAGTCACCTTAGAAACTGCACACACAGAACATGCCTGCACATACTCCTTTACATCTTTCCTGAGTGAATCCCACCAAAATGATCTAGTGATCGCGGCAGTGGACTTATTGATGCCCGGGTGTCCAGCAGTTATATTGTCATGGAACACTTTCATGATATTAACCCTTTCACATAGGGGAACGAACAGTTTATCACACGGTTTACCACTGGGCGCCTGAGGCTGGGCCTCCAGTATGGTGCCAAGCAGTGGAGAAGACAGTGAGAGGACAGTAGTGGCAATAATACACTCTGGTGGAATAATAGGAGATGTCACCTGTTCCAGAGCTGACTCATTATCAAATTGCCTGGACAAGGCATCAGCCTTGGTATTTTTAGAACCAGGTCTATAAGTAATGAGAAAGTTAAAACGTGAAAGGAATAGTGACCATCTAGCCTGTCTAGAAGACAAACGTTTGGCATCCCCTATATATGCCAGATTTTTGTGGTCGGTTATGATCAACATGGGGTCCTTGGAACCCTCCAAAAGATGTCGCCACTCCTTGAGGGCAAGAATAATGGCCAACAGTTCTCTATTGCCAATATCATAGTTGCGCTCAGCAGGAGACATCTTTCTGGAGAAGTAGCCACAAGGATGCAATGGTGTTCCCTGGCTTTCTCTCTGAGAGAGAACAGCCCCTACCCCTGTCTCGGATGCATCAACCTCCAATATAAAAGGTTTACTAGTGTCGGGATGTTTTAGTATGTCCGCAGAGGCAAATCTTTGTTTAAGAGTCTCAAAAGCATTCACAGCCTCTTTGGACCATACCGCGCTACTAACCCCTTTGCGAGTCATATTTGTGATTGGGGCTATTACAGAAGAAAATCCCTTGATGAATCTTCTGTAATAGTTGGCAAAACCAATAAACCTTTGAATGGCTTTTAAACCAGAGGGTAATGGCCAGTGTAGTACAGCCTCTAGTTTTTTAGGATCCATTTGAAATCCCGATGCAGGGATGTTGTAACCCAAAAAGTGGACTTCAGGCTGGTCAAATATGCATTTTTCTAATTTGCAATAAAGTTTATTTTTCAACAACGTCTGCAGAACCTGTTTCACATGGGAGTGGTGAGTCTGAAGATCAGGGGAATACACCAAAATATCGTCCAAATAAACCAAGACAAATGAGTAAATGAATTCCCTGAGTACATCATTTGTAAAGTCTTGGAATACGGCCGGGGCGTTGCATAACCCAAATGGCATTACCAGATATTCATAGTGTCCACTACGGGTATTAAATGCCGTCTTCCACTCATGATTCTCTTTAATTCTAACCAAATTGTAAGCGCTCCTTAGGTCAAGCTTAGTAAATACTTTAGCTCCCTGAAGTCTATCGAGCAATTCGGAAATGAGTGGGATAGGGTATGCATTTTTTACAGTGATTTTATTAAGTGCCCTGTAGTCTATGCAAGGGCGTAACTCACCACCCTTTTTCTCAACAAAAAAGAATCCTGCACCAGCTGGTGAGGATGACTTTCTTATGTGCCCTTTGCTCAAGGATTCTTTGATGTATTCCTCCATTATTTTACTCTCCTGGGGAGATAAGGCATAAACTGCCCCCTTAGGTGGCATAGCGCCTGGAAACAGGTTAATGGCACAGTCATATGCTCTGTGGGGAGGCAATACATCAGATTGAGCCTTGTTAAACACCTCCTGAAGTTCTCGGTATTGTATGGGAACTCCAGGAGTTTGGGGAGTGGTAGTGGGAAGGTCAATAGTATCCAATCTCTTTAGTACTGGTTTTATACATCTCCCCATACACTCTTTACCCCATTCTAATATCTCCCCATTAGCCCAGTCAATATAGGGATTGTGCTTACTCAGCCACGGAAACCCTAATATGATAGGACATGATGGAGAAGTAATAACCTGAAACGTCATCTCCTCCCTATGGGAGGCCCCAATGGAGATCGTAATAGGGACAGTTTCGTGGGTTATAAGCGGTTGTGTGAGTGGTCTACCATCAATAGCCTCTACAGCTAGCGGCGTAGGTCTCTCCCTGACCGGTATCTCATTACCCCTAATAAACTGGACATCAATAAAATTTCCAGCAGCACCTGAGTCCATTAGGGCACTGCAAGAAAACTTCTTGTTATCAAGGGAAATAGATACCTCAAGGAGGAATCTACTTTTGTTTTTGTTAGAGGACAACTCCATCACACCTAAGATCTGTCCCCTTAAGGTTCTTAGGTGCGGAAGTTTTCCGGACGCACTGGACAATTAGTTATCATATGTCCCTTTCTACCGCAATATAGGCATAACCCCTCCCTTCTCCTATACTGTTTTTCGGCCTCTGACAGTCTAGTGACCCTCAACTGCATAGGTTCGGGTTCGGACTGTACAGGGAGGTTAGACAAAACAGGTTTAGAGAATTGAGGTGCTAGGGACATAGCCATACGTCTGGTCTTGCTTCTGGTGACTTCTCTGAGTCTTAACCTATTATCAATATGCATGACAAACGTAATAAATTCGTTAAGACTCTTAGGTAATTCTTTAGCGGCTATCTCATCTAGTATAGTCTCTGAGAGACCCTTTTTTGAATGCTGAGATTAACCCATTGTTAGTCCAGTCTACCTCGGAAGCTAAGGTACGGAATTCAATAGCATAATCCGAGATAGACCGGTTACCTTGTCTGATGTGCATTAGGGCAGTGGAGGCGTCATCCTCTCTACCCAATGGCTCAAACGTGAGCTTGAATTCGGCAAGGAATTCCTGGTAATTATGAGCTATGCTCCGATTACTCTCCCACAACGGATTAGCCCAGGCAAGGGCCTTGCCCTTTAATTGATTCATTAGATAACCAATTCTTGCTCTGTCCATGGGGAATGACCCTGGTGAGCAGGCTGGACTGTACACGGGATACCGGGAAATTTCCCGGTGGGCCGCGGCACCTGGGGGCCGGCCGCGTTCCTGGGGCCGGCCCTTTAAATACTGCAGCCGCCCGAGCGCTCTGTGAAGAGCGGTCAGGCGGCTGCAGCTTCTCCCCTCCCCTCCCTCCCCTGTAGCGTGGCCGAGCTGCACTCCGGTCTGCGGTGGCCGGCCGGCCAGAGTGATAGGAAGGTGCACACTGAGTGTGCACTTCCTGTCAGTCCGACCGGGTACAGGAAACAGAAACTCCTGTTCCGTGCGGAGTTCCTGTTTCCTGTAACCGGCCGGACTGA
>OW240922.1:127712764-127724312 GCA_933207985.1 Pelobates cultripes | reverse complement strand
CGAAGATCCTATAGTTAGCAAGGGTCAAGCTGTGACATGTAGCTTAGTTCCAATGCCACATTACTGTCTCTACCAAACTTGTTCTTGCTCGTTACCTGACCTCTAAGCATGTTTTATATTCTGTATACTGACATGATTACCTCCTTTATTCTCGTATTCTAAAAATGTGAAAGTCTCATCTGTTACCCAACTGTTATACGTGATGCTCAGCCAGAGGAATGCCATTGGGGTACCTCAGACATGTTTGTATTCCCTTTATGCATGACAAAAATACAAATAAAAAGAAAAAAAATTTTTTAAAAAGAAGGAAGTTATGTAGAAGAGGATAAAGGTCTAGCTGACTGCCTCAATGAATATTTTTGTTCAGTATTTACAGATGAAAATGAAGGAAAAGGGCCTCAGTTATTAGAAAGGTCAAATGAGTCATATGTTACACGTGAGTTTACAGAGGAAGAGGTTCTATTTCAACTGTCAAAAGTAAAGACAAATAAGTCAATGGGACCTGATGGAATACACCCAAAGCTATTAAAAGAGCTTAGTGGTGTACTAGCAAAACCATTAACAGATTTATTTAACCAATCATTGTTAACAGGAGTAGTCACAGAAGATTGGAAGTTAGCGAATGTTGTGCCCATTTACAAGAAAGGTAATAGGGAGGAGTCGGGCAACTATAGGCCAGCAAGCCTTACTTCAGTAGTGGGGAAAGTGATGGAAACCATGTTAAAGGATAGGATTGCTGAACATCTAAAAAACACATGGATTTCAAGATCAGAGACAACATGGGTTTACTTCAGGGAGATCATGCCAAAACTAATCTTATTGATTTTTTTTGATTGGGTAACTAAAATTATAGATCAGGGTGGTGCAGTAGACATTGCTTACCTAGATTTCAGTAAGGCTTTTGACACTGTTGCACATAGAAGGCTTATCAATAAACTGCAATCTTTAAGTTTGGATTCCAATATTGATGAATGGGTAAGGCAGAAGCTGAGTGACAGGCAACAGAGGGTTGTAGTCAATTGAATATATTTGAAGCTTGGGCTTATCACCAGTGGGGTACCTCAGGGATCTGTACTTGGACCCATTCTCTTTAATATTTTTATCAGTGATATTGCAAAAGGTCTTGGTGGTAAGGTATGTCTTTTTGCTGATGATTCTAAGATATGTAACAGGGTTGATGTTCCATGAGGGATAAGCCAAATGGCAAATGATTTAGGTAAACTAGAAAAATGGTCAGAGTTGTGGCAACTGACATTTAATGTGGATAAGTGCAAGATAATGCATCTTGGACGTAAAAACCCAAGGGCAGAGTACAGAATATTTGATAGAGTTCTAACCTCAACATATGAGGAAAGGGATTTAGAGGTGATTATTTCTGATGACTTAAAGGTAGGCAGACAATGTAATAGAGCAGCAGGAAATGCTAGCAGAATGCTTGGTTGTATAGGGAGAGGTATTAGCAGTAGAAAGAGGGAAGTGCTCATGCCATTATACAGAACACTAGTGAGACCTCACTTGGAGTATTGTACACAGTACTGGAGACCGTATCTTCAGAAGGATATTGATACCTTAGAGAGGGTTCAGAGAAGGGCTACTAAACTGGTTCATGAATTGCGGGATAAAACTTACCAGGAAAGGTTAAAGGATCTTAACATGTATAGCTTGGAGGAAAGACGAGACAGGGGGGATATGATAGAAACATTTAAATATATAAAGGGAATCAACACAGTAAAGGAGGAGACTATATTTAAAAGAAGAAAAACTACCACAACAAGAGGACATAGTCTTAAATTAGAGGGACAAAGGTTTAAAAAATAATATCAGGAAGTATTACTTTACTGAGAGGGTAGTGGATGCATGGAATAGCCTTCCAGCTGAAGTGGTAGAGGTTAACACAGTAAAGAAGTTTAAGCATGCGTAGGATAGGCATAAGGCTATCCTAGCTATAAGATAAGGCCAGGGACCAGTGGCGTACTAAGGGGGGGGCGGCCCGCCCCGGGTGCCACGACTTCCAGTGTCATGTGTCACCCCCCGGCCCCAATCATTACACTGCGCACAGCCGCAGCGGCAGCACCTTTGCGGAGGCTGAGAAGGCAGAGGAGCCTTGCAGGACGCGGAGTGATGACGCGCAGCGCCACCGCCTTCACGGATCTTCAGCGCAAGGATCCATCCAATATCCGGGCGGTGAGGCACCCAGTTGTCGGTCTCGGAGGGAAGGCATCATCAAAATGTGAGTAGTAATTTATTAAATTGAAGAATTAAAGGGGAGGGAGGTTTAATTAAGGGGGGGTGGTTTAATTATGCGGGGGTGGATTAATTATGGGAGGGTGGATTAATTATGGGGGGTGGTTAATTAAGGGGGCAGGATTAATTAGGGGGCGTGGATTAATTAGGGGGGTGTGGATTAGTGTGGATCAATTAAGGAGGTGGATTAATTAGTGTGGATAAATTAGTGTGGATTAATTAAGGGGGATGGATTAATTAAGGGGTATGAATTAATTAAGGGGGGGTGCAGTGCGGGGAGGTTTATTTAAGGGGGTGCAGGTTTTTTTTTTAATTAATGGGGTTGCACTATTTTATTTATTAAGGGAGGATGTGCACTGCAGATTTTTGTTAAGGGGGGTGTGCAGGTTTTTTGTTATCAAAGGGGGTTGTGCAAGTTTTTGTTTTTTTATTAAGGGGGTTGTGCATGGTTTCTGTTTTTTATTAAGGGGGTGTGCAGTGTTTTTTTTTTGTTTTTTTTAAATTAAGGGGGTGTGCAGGGTTTTTATGTGTAGGGAGTGTATGAAATTTATGTTGTCAGTGTGCAGGGTTTTTATATGAAGGCCGAAGGGCAGGGGTTTTCTAGAAGGGGCGAGACAAGGGGCTTTGTAGAAAGGGGCAGAGCAGGAGTTTTCTAGAAGTTTCTCACCTGCCCCTTTCTACAAAAGCACTGGTCTTCCCCCTTCTACAAAACTGGCACATTTGTACAAAACTTCTGCCCTGGCCCCCTTCTACAAAACCTCTGCCCTAGCCGCTACATCTTTTGAACCCAAATCCTTTTCCTATGCTGTTTCTAAGGATCGGCTCAATGAAGTGGTCTGGGTGCCAGGTCCCTCTAGTTTTAACCCTGCAGCTGAAAACATAGCAGTTTCAGAGATGTTTCACTGAGGGTTAATCCAGCCTCTAGTGGCTGTCTCAGTGACAGCCGCAGAGGCGCTTCCGCAATTCTCACTGAAAACTCACTGTGAGAAGACGCTGGACGTCCATAGGAAAGCACTGAGTAATGCTTTCCTAAGGGCAGTTTGAATGCGCACGCGGCTCTTGCCGCGCATGTGCATTCGGATCTGCCGTCGGCAGGGGGAGGAGAGGTCACCAGCGCCGAGGGAGCCCGACGCTGGAGAAAGGTAAGTGGCTGAATGGGTTTAAAGGGGTTAAAACCCCTTCAGCCATTTATCTTAATCCAGTGCCGGGCTCCCTCGGCGCTGGTGAACTCTCCTCCCCCGCCGACATCAGCTCCCGAGTGGAGCCGAATGCACATGCGTGGCAAGAGCCCGCGCGCGCGCATTCAAACAGTCCATAGGAAAGCCTTTCTCAATGCTTTCCTATGGACGTTCTGCAAGCTGGATGCGATTTTTGCATCTGGAGGGTTAAAATCTGGGGGAGCTGGCACCCAGACCACTTCATTGAGCTGAAGTGGTCTGGGTGACTATAGTGTCCCTTTAAATACCCTGGGTTGTCTACTTTTACAAATGGTATGCCAAGATGGGAAATATAAGACAGATATCGCACTAGCGAACCCTAGAGCCAAAATAAATTTAGTATTTTTCTGCAGAAAACACCAATATGAAGCGAAATCGACCAAGCGGGTCTCAGCAACGAAAAATTAAGAAGGCAAAAGAAAAGTCAGCTGAGGCGATGTCTGGATCAATTTTAAAATATGTTGCACCTTCAACATCTACCGCAGTAGGAGAAAGTGCTGAAGACGTTCAGTCTGTTGAATCCAGAGGTGAAATGCCTGAAGTATCTTCTCAAGAAGCTTCATATGTGAAAGCGCAAGAATTGGAGAAGATCATTTTATCTTCAAGCGGTGAAAGTGATGTAGATGAAGGCGATGCCAGCAGAAGCCTGCATCAGCAAGACTCTGATGATGATGATGAAGAAGAAGAGGAGACTGTTCGACTGTCAGTTTATTCTGATGTTGCTGCTTGGCCAGTTCCAGTTCCAGATGTTTTAAGAGTGGACCTTATTAAGAGGGGAAGTGAACCTTTCCAAAATAGAGATGGGCCATTCAGTCCTGTTGAAAGGCAAGGAGAGAAATCAAAAGGGAAGAGTCGACAGTTGACCACTGCATGGTTCTATAAGGCTCTGCCTAATGGCGAAAAAATTCTAAGAATGTGGATGGTGTACTCTCCATCAAAACAAAGTTTGTTTTGTTTTTGCTGCAGACTTTTTGCTGTTGATGACAAAGTAACAGGGACATCCAGTTTTGTTACTGGGTTTCAATTGTGGTGGAAGCTGAACCCAAAGGTGTCTGATCATGAGGCTTCTGAGCAGCATCTTACATGCTTGGAGAAATGGAAGACCTTGAGAGCAGGATTGAAGCTACAAAAATGCATTGATCATGTCCATCAAACAACAGTGGACAGAGAGAGAAAAGGAAATTGTTACGGGCAAATGCAAATATTACAAGTTTTAGAATGAAATGTTGTATTTCTTAAACTGTGTACTTTGTCTTTAAGAGATATTGCAAACTGACAAGGTGTTAGAAATGGAACACCTTTTCATAACTGTTTCTTTAAGCAATAACCTCAGTGCATAATATGTTTGCTCCATTTTGTCCCAGACGAATTACAATAACAATAATGCATAAACAAGCTTCAAGGCTATGCTACGACTCTTTCAGTACACAATATACTGTGGTAACCCCAAGTTAATGGAACTTCCCCAAATCCGGGAATCTCCCACGACTGTACACTTACGACTTAGTATAAACAACAGATAACCTATTCAGACTTTAAGATGCCATCTTGAACTAAGTCAGGAAAATTTCCATGACGTATACACCCTTTAGTTATGGCCTTGTATGTTTGCCAAATTAAGGGAGGTCCTAAATTGAATAAAGTAAAAGAAGTGTTACTTTTTCATATTTGAACTACAGTAACCTAAAATGGAGACAGAGGTATAAATAGGTGTACTTTTAAATGTTAAGACACAGAGGAGAGACTTGGAGACAGACGCTGCTCCATCTTAAAATGACAGAGAGGCTGACATGATGACATGTTCAGAAGGGTATGTTAACCTATTAATGATATTTGCAAGCATGTAATTTAATTTTATAAACTCTGCTATAATGGATTTTATATTTTTATATATATTTTTATATAATAAATATCCAAAAAGACAATCTTGCTTCCAAGACAATCCTTATTTTATATTGTATTCTCAATTATTTATATATGTTAAATAGAGGATCTCTTACACTATATAAAATTATGGCTAAGATATCTGTATGGTTAGCCCTGCTAAGTTCTATGCTTTAAGACATTATAGTGGTAAATAAGGGAACCACCAGCGGTTACAAAATGGAGGGATATTTTGTATCGCCTTTTGGATGTAACCTTGTTTCTGGCTCACCAGAATCTTCCCTTTCGTGGTCATAGAGAGACCATGTCATCCACAAACAAAGGCAACTTCCTCGAATTGGTAGAATTGCTCTCAAACTATGATCCCATTTTAAAGGAACATTTCATGAGGCTGAAACATGCTGTTGCATCTGGAAAGAGAATGACCTATTTCTCTCCAAAACTTCTGAACAAATTCATTTGTCTTTTGGGAAATCATGTGAAGGACAAAATAGTGGCTGATATCAAGAAAGCAAAGTACTTTGGGATTCTTTTTGACAGCACCCCTGATGTGTCCCACACTGATCAGATATGTTCATATTGAAGGGGACAATGTTGAAGTAAAGGAATCATTCTTGGGCTTCTTTCCTGCTGCTGAACTCACAGAAAATATCCTGCAACATCTGGAGGAAGATGGACTAGACATAAGCCTTTGCCGTGGTCAAGGATATGATAATGCTGCAACTATGGCAGGGATTCATGGTGGTGTTCAGGCAAAAATAAAAAAGATTAATCCCAAGGCTTTGTTTATGCCATGTGCTAACCATTCCCTGAACCTATGTGGGGTGCACTCATTTGGAAGTGTTGCTTCCTGTGTGACCTTTTTTGGAACATTGGAGAGAGTGTATTACTTTTTTTCGGTTTCTACACATCGTTGGGAATTGCTGATGGAAAATGTAGGTGTGACAGTGAAAAGACTTTCCCAAACAAGATGGAGCGCTCATTATGATGCTGTGAAGCCAGTGAGGGCAAATTTTGAAAAACTGACTTCAGCCCTTGAAAAGTTATGTAATCCCAAAGAAAATGTGGACACAAGAGGATCGGCTCAGATGTTGCTGTCTGCCGTATGTGATTTTTCTTTTTTGTGTTACCTTTCTTTCTGGTGTGAAGTTCTAGAAGAAGTTAATATAACACAGAAATATTTGCAAACTGTGGGACTCACTCTTGAAAAGTGTGTTGTGAAACTACAAGGTTTGAAAGTGTTTCTATCAGATCAGCGCAGTGAAATTGTGGAGAAGGCCATTTGTTATGCAACTACTACGTGTAAAGAAATGGCCATTTCAATGGAAAGAAGAGGGAGAGTAAAGCTCCGTAAAACAATGCCAGGAGAGAAGGCAAAGGACGCTGGTCTCACATTGCCAGAGGAAATGAAAAGGGCTATGTTTGAGTGCCTTGATCGTTTTCATCACGAGTTGGAAATTCGTTCCCAGGCAATTGAAAAAATCCCTTCAATATTTGCTGTTATTCAGCCAAGCTCTCTGGTTTTGGCAGCAGAGAAAGATATTTGGAATTATACTCCAAAATTGACTGAGATTTTTGATGAATTCTCTAATGAAGACATCTTTAGGGAAATTGAATGTCTTCGGAGGCATTTGGAAGCTGCCAAAAATCAGTGTTGAAGAAGCAAAGAAATGGACGGCATTGCAGTTCCTTGAGTTCATTGTTAAATGGGATTATTGTGAATCTCTGCCAAATTTGTCACTGTGTTTAAGATTCTTTTTGACTCTCTGTGTGTCTATTGCTTCATGTGAAAGAAGTTTTTCCAAATTAAAATTGATAAAAAAATTATTTCGCTCAACCATGAGTGAGACAAGGTTGACAAATCTGGCTATACTTTCAATTGAGCATGAATATGCAAGGAAGATTGGCTTTGATGAAGTAATCGATAAATTTGCAGAAATGAAGGCTCGAAGGCAGTGGATGTGAATCATTGCACATTACCTCTGCCGAATAGACACTTTGGATCTGTGTGTTTTTTTGTTTATAGAAAGCGCATTAACTGTTAAGTAAATGTTAATTATTATGTAAATTTTATTTATTTCTAAGTTAATTTATTTTTCATAGTTCCATTTTTTTCAAGTTTATATACAGTTTACAAATTTGTGAAATAAATATTAATGAAAACATTGAAAAAATTGTGGGTGTTTTCTTACATTTTTATTATTTGGGGGGGAGGAGGGGGGTGCCACACTCAGGGTCCGCCCCAGGTGACAAATGCTCTAGGTACGCCCCTGCCAGGGACTAATTAAAGTATTTAGAAAATTGGTCAGACTAGATGGGCCAAATGGTTCTTATCTGCCGTCACATTCTATGTTTCTATTGACGTGGATGGGGCTTTATCACATACAGTATGTATAGTTTAGTGTCATCTCTACATTGTCTTAACTACATCGGTAGCACAGGCAGAGTTAGAAATGATTCAGACATGTATATGGGGTTTAATGGCATGCCAATAGCATAGAGAGAAACAAACATGGCACCTGTCTGGCGAGTTTGTGGCAGCCATCTTGGTTGCATGTGACACAGCCTCACGCCAAGCAGACACACAGACTGGTAAAGGATACCATCTTGGATGAGGAAGGAGAATACAGTATCTCCTGAATTATAGGAATGTAATTGGGGGGGAATGACAGCCATGAGCAGTCTCTTTAAAGGGTCACTCCACAGCCAGGTCAAAGCAGAATTATATTATAGCACAAGGTACAATGATTCTCAATGAGAAGCAATGATCATCAGTCCGGATAGACTTCACCAACAAGGAGACGCTCAGTGGTGAAATAAAGGTAGGATTGGCAGCTTTTTTATATCCATTTATATTGTGCCTCAAGCAGTAGCGATCATTCAGAGGGTTTTAATGAGGCCGAGTCAGTTTAATGTATTTATTTGTGCAATTACACAGAATCTACGGTGAGTTCCGCACATTACAGCGATCCCTCAGCTCGTGGAAACTCATTCATTACATTAAATCACTATAAAATAGGGATGGGGGTTAATTCACTACAGTAGCTTTCCAGCTAAATGCAAACAAGAAGCATGAAAACGATTATAGAAAAGATATCATAAAAAAAAAAAATATTAAAATTTTTTTTTTTTTTTTACAGAAACTAGACTTCTATATGCTGAGATGAGTTTTTCTCTATTAAATAAAGCAGGTTTTAACTAGGTATCGAGCGATATTGATTTTGTTAGAGCCGATACCGATACTCTGTGAACTTTCAGGCCGATAGCCGATATAATTTGCCGATATTCTGTACATTTACCATTTTGGAAAATAAAAACTATTTCTAAAGGTAAATGCACAAAATATACATGCCACGTGTAGTGGATGCAGTGTGACAGGGGAGCTGTGTGTGTTTGTGTAGTGTGTGTAGTGGATGCAGTGTGTGTTTGTGTAGTGTGTGCGTGCAGTGTGTGTAGCGGATGCAGTGTGTGTTTGTGTAGTGTGTGTAGTGGATGCAGTGTGTGTTTATGTAGTGTGTGCGTGCAGTGTGTGTTTGTGTAGTGGATGCAGTGTGTATTTGTCTAGTGTGTGTAGTGGATGCAGTATGTATTAGTGTAGTATTTATAATGAAAGCAGAGTGTTTGTGTAGTGTGTGGGTAGTGTGCGTAAAGTGAATGCTGTATATACTAAATGCAAAGTGTGTGTGTATATAATGAATGCAGAGTGTGTGTGTATTTGTGTGGTGTGTGTATATAATGTAGTGTGTTTGTGTAGTGTGCATTATATAAACACACTACACAAACACGCTGCATTACATACACACACACACTGCATTATATAAACACACTACACAAACACAGACTGCATTATATACACACACTACACAAACACACTGCATTATATACACAGTGTGTTTGTATAGTGTGTGTATATAATGCAGTGTGTGTGTGTTTGTATAGTGTGTGTATATAATGCAGTGTGTGTGTGTGTGTGTGTGTGTTTGTATAGTGTGTGTATATAATGCAGTGTGTTTGTATAGTGTGTGTTTATAATGCAGTGTGTTTGTATAGTGTGTGTATATAATGGAGTGTGTGAGGGGGCATTTTTTATTAAATTATTATAATTTTTTTTATATTTAATTAATTATTATTTATTTTTGTTGTCCCCCCTCCCTGCTTGTTACCTGGCCAGGGAGGGGGGATATAGCAGTCCCTGGTGGTCCAGTGGTATTGGCTGAGCTTTGGGGGGGCGGGCAGCAAGCGCTTACTCACCTCCCAGCAGCTCCTCCAGCTCCCCAGTGCAACGCTCGCGGCAGCGTGTCGTGCGGAGCGTTGCCATGGTGATCAATGGCAACGCTCTGACGGCCATGGGTCTCGCGAGAGTTGCACTGGGGAGCTGGAGGAGCTGCTGGGAGGTGAGTAAGCGCTTACTGCCCGCCTTCCCCCCCCCCCCAGGACCGCCGAGCTTGTAATGAGCCCGGCGGTCCTAGGAGGTATTATCAGCAATATCGGTATCTGAATTGGCAGATACCGATATTGCCAAAAATACCAAATATTGGCCGATTATATCGGTAAAACCGATAATCGGTCGATCCCTAGTTTTAACTCTGCTGAAGCCCTTTGCAAAACCTTAAAATATAAAAAGAAGCGAGAAAGGGCATTTCAAATGAGACTCCAGGTTTTATGGACCCCAGAAAATGTTCCCTAAATTATAGAACACATATACCTAGCTGCGTTATGTATTATTATTGCCATTTATATAGCACCAACAGATTCCGCAGCGCTTTACAATATTGTACACAAAGAATACATTATGGCCTAAGTATTCTGCCAAATAAACAGATTATGTATAGACTGTAGCAGCTTAACTCCTGATGGATCCAGTTTAAGATATCTCCTAAACACCGATATTTATCTATTTTGTACTTGGCCAGTGGAGTGTCCATTTATGTTATCTACGACATGTAGACAGGGACAGTTTCCAAAATCTGAGCGAGGCAGCGTGCATTAATAAAATACCACAATCTTACAGCCAGGAGTAAACATCGAATTACTAGGTGTCAGAGCAAGAGAGAGTAAAACAATCACAATTTCTGATTGAAGGTCACTATGAATTATTAAAGCTCTCAGCGTTACATTCTGTAAACATGAGTGTCTCCGGGAGCTCAATGGAATGACAAAACAGAATCCACTAACTAAATATTCTCTACATGATAACTTCTATAAAATAGACTGTAATGCAAGGTATGGAGTAATCTGGACCCCTGCTTTCTTTCAGTACCCGGCACGTTATGGAGTAATATAGCTGCCTGGGTGATACCCCCTGCTTCTTTCAGTACCCGGCACGTTATGGAGTAATATAGCTGCCTGGGTGATACCCCCTGCTTCTTTCAGTACCCGGCACGTTATGGAGTAATATAGCTGCCTGGGAGATACCTCCTGCTTTCTTTCAGTACCCGGCACGTTATGGAGTAATATAGCTGCCTGGGTGATACCCCCTGCTTCTTTCAGTACCCGGCACGTTATGGAGTAATATAGCTGCCTGGGTGATACCCCCTGCTTCTTTCAGTACCCGGCACGTTATGGAGTAATATAGCTGCCTAGGTGATATCCCCTGCTTCTTTCAGTACCCGGCACGTTATGGAGTAATATAGCTGTCTGGGTGATACCCCCTGCTTTCTTTCAGTACCCGGCACGTTATGGAGTAATATAGCTGCCTGGGAGATACCTCCTGCTTTCTTTCAGTACCCGGCACGTTATGGAGTAATATAGCTGCCTGGGTGATATCCCCTGCTTTCTTTCAGTACCCGGCACATTATGGAGTAATATAGCTGCCTAGGTGATATCCCCTGCTTCTTTCAGTACCCGGCACGTTATGGAGTAATATAGCTGCCTGGGAGATACCTCCTGCTTTCTTTCAGTACCCGGCACGTTATGGAGTAATATAGCTGCCTGGGTGATACCCCCTGCTTTCTTTCAGTACCCGGCATGTTATGGAGTAATATAGCTGCCTGGAAGATACCTCCTGCTTTCTTTCAGTACACAGATTATTATGGAATAATCTTGCTGTCTGGGTGATACCCCCTGCTATCTTTTCAAATAATTTTTATTGAAAGATTATGCAGATTTTACAAGTAATAAAAAAAAACTATATTAGGGGAGGGGAAAGGAAGGGAAAACTTGGAAGTGGGAAAAAGGGGGTATCCATCCATTATAACGGTAAG
>OW240922.1:127672605-127712664 GCA_933207985.1 Pelobates cultripes | reverse complement strand
TATGTTAATGTACAAGGCACTTAAGTTGAAAACCATTCCATAACAAGTTATTAAAGGTTATATTTTTTTTTGACATCGGTTTCCCATTGATCCCAGTGGTATTTCAATTGTGCAAATATATGTGTGTTATTTCTATGTGATAATTGGTATGATTTGTGTTAGTACTTTAACTGAGGGTGTGTTTTTAGATTTCCAATATCTAGGTAGGCATGTTGTTGCAGCTATCAGAATGTGGCCTGCTATAATTCTATCCATTTTACTGATGGATTCAGGGAATTTTTTAAATAGAGCCAGTTCAGATGTGAAGCTACCTACCGTATATACTCGAGTATAAGCCGAGTTTTTCAGCACATTTTTTGTGCTGAAAAACCCCAACTCGGCTTATACTCGAGTCAGTGTCTGTATTATGGCAACTTACATTAATTTACATTGCCATAATACAGACTGGGGGCAGGCAGAGCTGTTACTTACCTCTCCTGCAGCTCCTGCCAGCTCCCTCCTCCTCCGCGCCGGTCCGGTCAGCACCTCGGTCAGCTCCCAGTGTAAGTCTCGCGAGAGCCGCGGGGTCATAGTGCGGCTCTCGCGAGACTTACAGTGTGAGCTGACAGAAGAGCTGCACGGACAGGCGCGGAGGAGGAGAGAGCTGACAGGAGCTGCAGGAGAGGTAAGTAACAGCTCTGCCAGCCCCCCTCCTCCCCCCACTGAACTGCCAATGCCACTGGACCACCAGGGAAGGAGAGCCCCCCTCCCTGCCATGTATCAAGCAGGGAGGGGGGACGAAAAATAAATAAATTAATAATATATAAATAATAATAATAATAATAAAAAAAATAATATAACAAAAAAATTTAAATAATATTAATTAATAATATATAAATAATAATAATAATAAAAAAATAATATAACAAAAAAAATTTAAATAATATATATATATTTTTTTTTTATAAAAATGCCCACCCCCCCACCAAGGCTCTGCCACACAAGCACACACTGCACTCATACACACACACTGCACTCATACACACACTCTGCATTCATACACACACTCTGCATTCATACACACACACTGCATTCATACACACACACTGCATTCATACACACACTGCATTCATACACACACTGCATTCATACACACACACTGCACACTCATACACAAACACTGCATTCATACACACACACTGCATTCATACACACACACACTGCACTCACACACACTGCATTCATACACACACTGCATTCATACACACACACTGCATTCATACACACACACTGCATTCATCATATACACACACTGTAAATAAATATTCAATTAATATAATTTTTTTAGGATCTAATTTTATTTAGAAATTTACCAGTAGCTGCTGCATTTCCCACCCTAGTCTTATACTCGAGTCAATACGTTTTCCCAGTTTTTTGGGGTAAAATTAGGGGCCTCGGCTTATATTCGGGTCGGTTTATACTCGAGTATATACGGTATGTTACTGTTCACCTTAATAATTAAGTCATGTATCATTTTCCAATATCTATGTCAGTCTTGGGCAAAAGCACTATATGTGGGCCTTGTTGCCCAGTCCTCCGCAACCTCTCCAATACCTATCGCTGTACTTATTATTCATATTATGCAATTTAGATGGGGCCAGATACCATCAATACAGAATTTTTAAGTGATTTTCGTGATGGTTGGAGCAGAAAGATAGGCCCTTCAGAGCTGAAAAAAAAAAACTGAACCAATCCTCCAACTTATATTGGGAACCCAGCCCTGTCTCCCAGGATAACATATGCTTTAGTTTAATTGATGGTTTATCGTTATGTAACATATAACAGATAGATATAATGCCCTTCCTATTCGGGCCATGCAAAAATAGCTTTTCTAGTTGTGATATTTCTAGTGCTTTATAATTTGTGTCGGTTTCCAGTATGTTGTATATTTCTTTTAATTTCTCAATCACCAACTCACATTCATCCTTACATTCGGTCGCCAGTCAATGCTTAAATAGACAGAATAGAGTTTCTATGGAAAAAGTCGTCTATATGATACAGTCGGTGTTCTTTAAGTAATGATGAGTTTAAGGTCGGGATGTAGTATTTTAAAGATTCAATTGGCATGGCTCTATATAGTTTTGTCAAGTGACAGTTGTTTTTAAATACAATATCCCAGGCCTTAAGTGTGGTCTTAGTGGTCATAAACATTTTAGTTACTCCGGGTCTCCTTACAGGGCTTAGCCAGGGTAATTCCCCGAGTTGAAAGGGGAGAATGCTGGATTCCTCCATTTCCATCCATCTCGGCCTATTTTTTTGACTATTAAAGCTTACAACCGCTGCAGCGTTAGTTGCAAAGTAGTACTTTCTGAAATTAGGGACACCAATGCCCCCCATGAAGTTTTTGGTGCTGCAGGGATGTAAGCTTAATTCTGCTGGGTTTTTACTTCCAAATAAATGTTAGCATTATTGAATGTACTTTGTTAAAGAAGGACATTGGAATAGAGAAGGGAATAGTTCTAAAATAGTACAAGATTTTTGGGAGGATTGACATTTTTATGGAGGCAATTCCACGTAACCATGATAACTCCATACCACTCCATCTCTCCATCTCCTTGTGTAGGTCCGGCCATGCTCTCTTCAAGTTATGAATATACATATTGGGTAAATGTTTGCATAAATTAATTCCTAAATATTCAAGGTAATCCCTCCTCCAGTCGAATTGATATGATAGTCTTAATTCATCCATATCAGATTTATGCAAGTGGAAAGGTAGGGCCTGGGTCTTGGATACATTTAATTTATAATAAGACACTTCTCCAAACTGGAGTAGAATAGTATTGAGAGATTTCAGAGAGTCTTTTGGGTTTTTGAGTGCTAGAATGATGTAATCTGCAAATAACTATTTTATGAGTGGATCCCTTAATATTAATACCTGCGATTTCTGGGGTCGTCCTAATCAATTCGGCCAAGGGTTCCATCGCCAGGACAAAGAGAATTGAAGATAAGGGGCAGCCTTGACGCGTCCCATTAGTTAGAGAAAACGTTCTGGATTGGAAACCCGAGGCCCATACATGAGTTGTGGGTGCACTCTATAGTGTCTTTATCACAGTAATAAAAGATTGTGGAATATCAAATCTGCTCAATGTCTTCCATAGATATCACCAATGTACCCTGTCGAACGCCTTCTCTGCATCCAATGAAAGGAGCAGAGAAGGAGTTCTTGTTGAATTGATATGCTGAATTAAGTTAATGAACCGTCTCGTTCCATCAGGTGCTTGTCTACCTTTCACAAATCCTACCTGGTCATTATCAATCAATAAAAGGTATTAGATTAGTTAATCGATTCGCTAGTATCTTAGAATACATTTTTGTGTCATTATTAATAAGGGATATGGGCCTAAAATTAGAGCATCTGTTGGGAGTTTTGCCCGGTTTTGGCAAGGTGACAATCTGTGCGGACAAAGGCTCTCCTGGCATTTTCCCCCGGACTTATAGGAGTTGAATAATTTGGACATATGAGGAATTAAAGTTTCTGCAGAGGTCTTATAGTATAAAATGGGAATCCATCAGGACCAGGGGCTTTTCCAGATAGCATGATCTTAATAGCCTCGGCCAGTGGCGTACATACCAGGGTCTCAGGGGTCGCGGCTGCGACCGGGCTCGGCCCGAGGGGGCCCGGCCGCCCCTGCGACCTGGTATGTACCCACATGGCCAGCCTCTTCTCCTGGGGGGCCCAGGACCCGACCACCCCAGGGCCCCCCGAGGCTGGCCCTGCTGACACCCGGAAGGCGGGTGGCCGGTCGGGCAGGCAGGCGCGCGAGGGAGCACTCAGTGCTTCCTCTTCAGCTCCCTCGCGCACCGCACTGATACCGGAGCCGGAAGATGACGTCATCTTCTGGCGCCGGCATCCCTACGCGGCGCGCGAGGGAGCTGAAGAGGAAGCACTGAGTGCTCCCTCGCGCGCCCGCCTGCCCGACTGGCCACCTGCCCTGGAGCCCAGCAGCACCACTGGACCCCAGGGAATCCCCCCAGCACTCCAAAAGGTAAGGAGGCTGGGGGGGATTACATTTAAAAAAAAAAAACATGTGTTAGTGTGTGTCTGCTAGTGAGTGTTAGAGTGAGTTAGTGTGAGTGATAGAGTGAGTGTTAGTGTGTGTGTCTGCTAGTGTTAGAGTGAGTGTTAGAGTGAGTGTTAGAGTGAGTGTTAGAGTGTGTGTCTGCTAGTGAGTGTTAGTGTGTGTGAGTGTTCGAGTGAGTGTTAGTGTGAGTGTCTGCTAGTGAGTGTCAGTGAGTGTGTTACTGTGTGTGTCTTACTGAGTGTGTGTGTGTTAGTGAGTCTGTTTGATGTCTGTTAGTGAGTGTATGTTTTGTAAGTGAGTGTGTATGTATGTCTGTCGCTGACTGTGTCTCTGTCAGTAAATGTGTGTGTCTGTTAGCTAGTGTGTATGCGTCTAAGTGTGTGTGTGTGTGTTCTCAGCACTTACCTTTCTCCAGCGCCGGACTCCCTTGGCGCTGAGGATCCCTCAGCCTCTCAGCTCCGAATGCGACCGCGCACGCATTCAAACCGCCCATAGGAAAGCATTACTCAATGCTTTCCTATGAACGTTCAGTGTGCTCCTCTAGCGGCTGTCAGTGAGACAGCCACTAGAGGCTGGATTAACCCTCAGTGAAACATAGCAGTTTCTCTGGAAACTGCTATGTTTTCAGCTTCTGAGGAGTTAAAACTAGAGGGACCTGACACCCAGACAACTTCATTGAGCTGATGTGATCTGGGTGTCTGTAGTGGTCCTTTAAGGGACCACTATAGTGCTCAGAGGAAAACATAATGGATTTTTCCTGGCGCTATAATCTGCCGAGGGTGCCCCACCCTCAGGGACCCCTCCCTTGACTCTGGAGAGGGAAGGGGTAAAACTTACCTTTTTTTTCCAGCTGGGCAGGAGGCTCTCCCTCCTCCCGTCGGCTGGCAACCATACCTTGTGACAAGGCTTCTTGTGGCGCATTCAACGGTCACATAGGAAAGCATTCATGTGCTTTCCCTGCTGTAGACGCTAGATGCTCTCATGAAAATCACAGTGAAAACGCGCGCCAAGCGCCCTATAAGCGACTGTCAATGGGGCAGCCGCTGGGAAAATGGGAAGGCTTAACCCATTCATAAACATAGCAGTTTCTCTGAAACTGCTATGTTTATGAAAAAATAGGTTAACCCTAGCTGGACCTGGCACCCAGACCACTTCATTAAGCTGAAGTGGTCTGGGTGCCTAGAGTGGTCCTTTAAGTATGTGTGCATCTGCATGCACTGGCGTACATACCGCGGTCGCAGGGGTCGCAGCCCTGTAACCCCTGCGACCAGGTGCCCACCGCCATGTGTTGCGGCCCAGCCCGCGTGCGCTGGGGGGGCCCACGGATCAATTTTCGCACCGGGGCCCCATGGGTCATGTGTACGCCACTGGCCTCGGCTATCTCTTCTTCAGATATATCACGCTCTAATTTTTCCAAATTATCATCAGAAGACAGCCGAGGCAACGAAACCCTGTCTAAAAAATTATTAATAGTCGCCTCAGACGGCTGGGTGAGATTTACATCAGATTCCAAATTATAAAGTATACTATAATATTTGGCGAATTGGTCACTAATCTTATTCGAGTGAAATATTTTTTGTCCCTGGTTATCTATTAAGTACGCAATTTTAGAATGGGCATTCACCTGCCAAGGTTTGGACGCTTTGTTACCCTTTAAATAAAACACTTTCTTGAGGCATCTCACCATGAGCATAGTTCGATCCAAATTTATTTTGTGAATTTTTGATTTAATCTCCCCTATTATTGCTGACAGGGAGGAAGATGGGCCGAATTTATTTGCCTGATTTAGGTTGTACAGTTCTTTTTCCAAATTTCTTAAGTTGCTGTTATTTTTCCTCTTCAAGTGAGACGCCCTAGAAATGAAATGGCCTCTCAACACAGCCTTGTGCGCATGCCAGGTCACCTCGCCAGGAACCTCATGCAAAACATTTTCCAAAAAATAGTCATTCAGTATCCCTTCAGCTAGCGATCTATGTTCAGGATCATCTAATAAGTAATCACTCAGTTTCCGGTGCCTATTGGGGGAGAAAGAAACCATTTTGTCTATATGCAAAGTTATGGGAGCATGGTCAGACCAATTGATATCTAAAATATAAGATCTTGAGACGTGTGGTATGAGAGCGCCCTGTATCAGAAACCTGTCCAGCCTGGAATACATGTAAAAAGTAAAGTCTCTTTCATTCTCATGCATTAATCTCCATGGATCATACAGTCCACATTCAACCATATATTTCGAGCATTTCACAGCTAATCACTATCTCTCCTATGGAGTCTATCCAAATTATCCCTTGCATTATCTAAGTCGCCATCCATAACGAAGTTCATATCTGCACACATCAATATTGGCTCAGTATAACGTCAAAACTGCCTGGAGCTGCATGGATACTGAGTATCCATGTCTATGTGTCCCAATAAAAGTCATACTAAACCATACTTGACATCCATAAAGATTGGTTATTTGGCGCACGCATTAGCCTCCACCCATCCAAACACCTAGGGGACTTTTGATAGATGGTTTCACGGAGGGATTCCATACAGGGTTGGTTCATACCCCCGCTGGCATTTATGAATGCAATAATTTACAGTCAGCATTTGCAAACGTGGAAATGATCAATGCTCTATTACACAAAGAATTGGAGGATGGGTTCTTATTGGGACCTTTTCGCGAGCCCCCATTTTCCAATTGGCGAACCAACCCCATAGGATTAGTCACTGGGAAAGCCTCAGGGAAACACAGACTTATTTTTAGACCTATCAGCACCTCACTCCTTGGCCATACCAAGCCTTAATTCCCTAATTCCATCCGAGGAATTTTCACTCCAGTACGCCACTATAGACCACGCTATACACACCATCATCACAGCTGGCATAGGGGCTTGGCTCAGTAAAACTGACTGTGTCAATGCGTTTAAATTACTACCATTCACCCGTCACTACGGCATCTGCATGTTTTAAATGGAAAGGAGTCTATTATTTTTCACAAGACTCGCGTTCGGAAAAAAAAAACAGCCCAAAAATATGACATCTTTACCGAAACCTTAAGTTGGCCGCTGTTAAACTTGCAGAGGCCAGGCCGTTATACATTATCTAGATGACTTTCTGTTCGTGGTGAATAATTCCTCTTCCCCCAGTGATCTGACAAAGGCCATATCATATTTTCATTCTTTGGGAGTGCCAGTGTCCCCCAAAAAAACAGAAGGCCTGACACGTTAGTAAATTTCCTAGGTATCCTGCTTGATTCAGTAAACATGGAAGCGAGCCTACCTCCAGGTAAATGTGACAGCATACTACAATCCATTAACAAATTTTTGGTCAATAGGACATGCAATAGGAAGGAATTGCAATTTTTGTTGGGATCATTGAATTTTGCTATACGAATCATTCCGCAAGGCAGGGCCTTTGTTTCTAGACTCCTTTGCCTCCTCCCTCTCATACCAAATGACGTTACTTGTATCAGCTTGGAGGCACAGGCTACAGCTGGTTTGCTAATGTGGCGCAAATTCTTGTTGCAGTGGAATGGCAGAAGCATGTTCTTGCCTCCATTGTGTGTCCACTCTCCGGTCATTTGGACAGATGCGGCAGCATCAACAGGTTTTCTGCCATATTTGGAAACGAGTGGCTTTGGGATGCTTGGCCAGAGGAGGTACAGCACATTGAAGGCTTCTCACGCACCTCGGCCTTATTTGAGATATACCTGTCTTGGGCAGGTAGCTCGGTACGCTGTTTTTCCGACAACCAAGCTACCTGCCACATCATAAACAAAGGCCGTTCTGAGTCTCTAGCGATCATGAGATTCATGAGAAGACTGACCTGGCTGGCTGCCTGCAATCATTTTTATTTGGTGTGTTCTCATGTACCAGGGGTCTTTAATACTGCAGCTGACAAGTTGTCTCGCTTTGAATTCCAGGCATTCAGAGAGACGTTAGCCATGGCCTCCCCTACAGCCACTGCAGCACCACGTTCTCAGGAGCTGGTGATGGACTGAAAGAATTGGCAAGGCATAGTCTTGCCTTGGCTAGTCTAGCCCTGTCCGACAATACTAAACGGTCTTACGATAGGGCCTTCAAACTATACAAGAGGTTTATGATAGAACACAACTTGGTGCAGTTTTTTGCCATTTCCACACGGGTAGCTTTTGTTTCGTTTTGTCATCTAAAACTCAAACTGTCACACAACACCATCAAATTATATTTAACCGGCATACAACACCACATGTATACCTTATACCCAGATAACTCTAGTTTCTTATCTTCTTACCCCATTAAAAACATTCTTAAAGGTGTACAGAAATCCAGTAGCACTCCATCATCAACAAGATTACCAGTACATAAGCAGCTATTTAAGGATATGTCCGACTTGTTAGACACGGCACCATTTGAACACTATACAGACACGGTAATCAAAACAGTCATCTACTTGGCATATTATGGTTTTCTTAGACCTGGCGAGTTTACCATACACGGACATAAATACACACAAAACTGCCTCAAACGTTCCGATCTCACCAAACTACATGATCACTATATCTTGTCACTATCAGTTACGAAAACAAGCCAGCTGAGCAAGATAGTACCAGTCACATATTATCCTACTGCAAACAGATGGTGCCCGGTGAAAGTACTGGATACATACCTCCACTCATTACCACTGCAGTCTGACATCCCGCTGCTAGTCTAACACAACAAGGTCTTAACAACAGCCAAGTTCATGCAATACGTCCGCATGTTACTGAGCAGACTAGGTCTGAACGCTGGCAACTTTTCTGGCCATTTATTTCGGATAGGGGCAGCCACCACAGCCTCCAGCCAAAATATTCCAGTACATGTAATCAAGTCTTTAGACAGCTGGAAGTCCTCAGCATTTGCTTTGTATATACCTCAACCTGTGTTAGAAATTAGGGCGGCTTTTATTACACTGTCATCTTGAGGTATTTTCTTTGTACTATGTTTATCTATGTAATATTTTCTTTGGCAAACACACTGCTTATTTTTGCCCTCTTTATTACAGGCCTACCGCATACGTCATTTTTCGGCACACTTTAACCGACTTGTTCATACCTATGGTTACACCATACTATACATACGTTACGTTACAAGAATAGCACCGAACACTAATGTAAAGAATAGTGGGTGGTAGATTACACAAACTGGAGAATCACAATTTAATATATACACAAAATACAGACACAAAGCAATTATTTAGAATACGCAAACAGGATAAACTAAACCAAAAATAAGTCACATACGCCATAAAAGGATTAGAGTAAAGGTGTACGAGTACTGTAAACATGGGCAATGTGACTTTATAAGGCAGCAAGGTACAATGTAAGAGTCACACTGACAGCGACAGTAGATTTACCATCTCCCCATTCAAACTAGCTTATAGAAAGATTTCATAGATTTCATAAACGTTTATTAGGATTCCTTTTACATCCCGCTCTCTGCTCCACAGTGTATATATCAGCATCCTTCCAGTACCCAGACTGCCCGCTACCTCCCCTGCTACTACCCAGACTGCCCGCTACCTCCCCTGCTACTACCCAGACTGCCCACTACCTCCCCTGCTAGTCCCCTGACTGCACACTAACCCTTCTACTAGTACTCAGTGCCCGCTACCTCCCTTCCAAGTACCCTGACCGACCACTACCTCCCTTACTAGTACCCTGACCGACCACTACCTCCCTTACTAGTACCCTGACAGCACACTAACCCTTCTACTAGTACCCAGTGCCCGCTACCTCCCTTACAAGTACCCTGACCGCCCACTACCTCCCTTACTAGTACCCTGACCGCCCACTACCTCCCTTACTAGTACCCTGACCGCCCACTACCTCCCTTACTAGTACCCTGACCGCCCACTACCTCCCCTTACTAGTACCCTGACCGCCCACTACCTCCCCTTACTAGTACCCTGACCGCCCACTACCTCCCCTTACTAGTACCCTGACCGCCCACTACCTCTCCTACAGCAGTCTGCTTGTTACCAATCCTACCAGAACCCAGCCTGCTCATCACCAATCCTACTAGTACCCTGATTGCCCACTACCTCTCCTGCAAAACCCAGCCTTCTAGTTCCCAATCCTACTAGTACCCTGACCTCTTACCAATGCCCAGCTAGCTACATTTTCTACCATTCAGCCAGTTTCTGTCTCACCAGTGCCCACACCCTCCCCTACTCATTCTCTTTCAGCTGCCCCAATCCCATACCCAGGCTCCTGCTTCTCTCTCAGTCTCTCTAAAGACCCGATGGACTCATCCTTTATCTCCAAAGTCAGGCTGCCCCAATCCCATCTCATGGATGCATGCTTCTCTCCCCAATCCTTCATCAATCTGTCTCTCTAAACCCCTTGTAGGCCCCTTCTTCATCTCTAATATCAAGCTGCTTTCTTCTCTATCTGCAATGCCCAGTTTGTTGCCTTATCTCTCCCGCCAATTACCAAGACAATGCCCCTCTAACCTCCCATGCTGGCTGTACCTTCTGAAATATTGTCGGTCCCTGTGACCCCAGGTCAGACCCTAAAAATTCCAGGCTGTGCTTTCTACTGCCCATATTGTATCCACTGGTTCCCAGGGTGTAACTTGTAACGTCTAGATATTATCCACTGATGCCCATACTGAACCCTTTAAAGTCCAGGCTGTACCCGTGGCCGTACCCGTTAACGCCCAGACTGGCCCCGTGGCCCCTGGCAGTCCCCGCTAACGACCACCTGTCCCCGTGGCCCCTGGCGGTACGTGCTAACGCCCAGACTGTCCCCGTGGCCCCACCCGCTAATGCCCAGACTGGCCCCGTGGCCCCTGGCAGTACCCGCTAACGCCCAGACTGGCCCCGTGGCCCCTGGCAGTACCCGCTAACGCCCAGACTGGCCCCGTGGCCCCTGGCAGTACCCGCTAACGCCCAGACTGGCCCCGTGGCCCCTGGCAGTACACGCTAACGCCCAGACTGGCCCCGTGGCCCCTGGCTGTACACGCTAACGCCCAGACTGGCCCCGTGGCCCCTGGCTGTACCCGCTAACGCCCAGACTGTCCCCGTGGCCCCTGGCTGTACCCGCTAACGCCCAGACTGTCCCCTTGGCCCCTGGCTGTACCCGTGGCCCCTGGCTGTACCCGCTAACGCCCAGACTGTCCCCTTGGCCCCTGGCTGTACCCGTGGCCCCTGGCTGTACCCGCTAACGCCCAGACTGTCCCCTTGGCCCCTGGCTGTACCCGTGGCCCCTGGCTGTACCCTTCGCAGCCAGACTGTCCCCTTATTTCAAGCTGTACCGTGGCCCCTGGCTGTACCATGCGCCAGACTGTCCCGTGGCCCTGGCTGTACCCGTGGCCCCTGGCTGTACCCGCTAACGCCCAGACTGTCCCCTTGGCCCCTGGCTGTACCCGTGGCCCCTGGCTGTACCCGCTAACGCCCAGACTGTCCCCGTGGCCCCTGGCTGTACCCGTGGCCCCTGGCTGTACCCGCTAACGCCCAGACTGTCCCCGTGGCCCCTGGCTGTACCCGTGGCCCCTGGCTGTACCCGCTAACGACCAGACTGGCCCCTCGTTAACGCCCAGACTGGCCCCTCCCCCTGTGGCCCCTCCCCCTCCCCGCTGGGCCCTCCCCCTGCCCCCTCCCTCCCTGCCCGCTGGCCCCTCCCCTCCCTTGTTGGCCCCTCCCCCGGCCCCTCCCTCTGTCACTGACCGTTGCGGGCGCTGAGGGCTCCGTCCTGCCGGCTGCACCATAGGGCGCTGGCCCCTCCCCCTCCCTTGTTGGCCCCTCCCCCTCCCTCGTTGGCCCCTCCCCCTCCCTCGTTGGCCCCTCCCACTCCCTCTGTCACTGACCGTTGCGGGCGCTGAGGGCTCCGTCCTGCCGGCTGCACCATAGGGCGCGGTCCCCGCTCTGGAGGATGTAATGGTCCTGGGCCTGGAAGAGCTCCATGGCGGCCGGGCGCGCGGAGCAGGTGGGACTCGCCATGTCGGGCTCGGGGCGGGGGGGGAGATCCGGCTTCCTGCGCTCAGCTCCCACACCGCACTGACAGCTCCCGCCCAGATGGTACATTCCGAGACACGCCCCCTCTGTGTTCCTATTGGCTGCTGCAGGGGTGCGCGTGCCCGCTGCGTTAGTCACGTGTCGGTGCCATGACGTGAGTTAGCGCTGCCACCTGGCGGCCACAGGGAGACACTGCAGGCAGCGAGTAATGGCGTCAGCTGCTGAGCCCCCAATAGCAGGTCAATACACAATTATTATCATCAATTATTATTAATTAAATATTATTATCAATTATTATTAATTATTATTATTATTATTATTATCAATTATTATTATTATTATCAGCTGAGCCCCCAATAGCAGGGGGACACAATTATTATCATCAATTATTATTAATTAAATATTATTATCAATTATTATTATTATCAATTATTATTATTATTAATTATTATTATTATCAATTATTATTATTATTATTATTATTATCAATTATTATCAGCTGAGCCCCCAATAGCAGGGGGACACAATTATTATCATCAATTATTATTAATTAAATATTATTATTATTAATTATTATTATTATTATTATTATTATTATTATCAATTATTATTAATTAAATATTATTATCAATTATTATTAATTATTATTATTATTATCAATTATTATTAATTATTATTATTATTATTATTATTATTATCAGCTGAGCCCCCAATAGCAGGGGGACACAATTATTATCATCAATTATTATTAATTAAATATTATTATTATTATTAATTATTATTATTATTATCAGCTGAGCCCCCAATAGCAGGGGACACAATTATTATCATCTATTATTATTAATTAAATATTATTATTAATTATTATTATTATTATCAATTATTATTATTATTATTATCAGCTGAGCCCCCAATAGCAGGGGGACACAATTATTATCAATTATTATTAATTATTATTAACTATTAATTATTATCAGCTAAACCCCCCTCAGAGCCTCCAATAGCAGGGGCACAGTGATTATTAATTATTACTATAAATATTATTAATAATATAGCGCCATCAGATTCCGTAGCGCTGTACAATGGGACACAGTGATTATTATTAATAATATAGCGCCATCAGATTCCGTAGCGCTGTACAATGGGACACAGTGATTATTATTAATAATATAGCGCCATCAGATTCCGTAGCGCTGTACAATGGGACACAGTGATTATTATTATTAATATTATTAATAATATAGCGCCATCAGATTCCGTAGCGCTGTACAATAGCACACAGTGATTATTATTAATAATATAGCGCCATCAGATTCCGTAGCGCTGTACAATGGGACACAGTGATTATTATTAATATTATTAGTAATATAGCGCCATCAGATTCCGTAGCGCTGTACAATGGGACACAGTGATTATTATTAATTATTACTATAAATATTATTAATAATATAGCGCCATCAGATTCCGTAGCGCTGTACAATGGGACACAGTGATTATTATTATTAATATTATTAATAATATAGCGCCATCAGATTCTGTAGCGCTGTACAATAGCACACAGTGATTATTATTAGTAATATAGCGCCATCAGATTCCGTAGCGCTGTACAATGGGACACAGTGATTATTATTAATTATTACTATAAATATTATTAATAATATAGCGCCATCAGATTCCGTAGCGCTGTACAATGGGACACAGTGATTATTATTATTAATATTATTAATAATATAGCGCCATCAGATTCCGTAGCGCTGTACAATGGGACACAGTGATTGATGTGTTTTCTGGGGGCCAGGTCACCCCACATTATTATTATTTATTTTTTTCACTTCTTTTTCCTTTAACAAATACTTTACAAAAGACTTTGCAGAAAAAGAAAGACATTTTCCCCTTTCCTTTATTACCCCCCCCCCCCATCCCTTTATTCCTCAGTCTATATTAATTAATTAATTTCAATACATTCATAGATTGTTATGTTTACATTCTTCCTTAAACATATAAAATAAAGATAAATGTTCCCTGAACCCCCCCACCCTCTGCTGTCAATCACGGAGTACCACCCAAACATATCTTCAATAAACTTTATATGTTTATATCTTTCTTTTAACCTCTTCTGCTGTGGCTCGATTTTCCCAAGAATGAGCTCAATGTTGTGTAGCTCTTTTTTTGTATCCACAAACCTCTCTCCATTTTTAATTGATGTATCAGTTGGTTCTCGACTTCCTGCCATATAGGAGAATCAATTTTCCAAGGCCTGGCTATTACAGTGAGAATATTTATAACAAAATCTCTGTTATGCTTTGACCATAAAGCCAATCCTATATGTAACAAAAACAATTCTGGACAAAGAGTAACTGTCTGACCAATAAAATATTTCATTTTGATTCTCATCATTTCCCAGAAAAGCTATATCGGTGGACATTGCCACCATGTATGCATCTAATCTCCTATTCATACCACATCTCCAACAATTATTAGGTACTAATGGGTATAGCGTAGATTTAAAAAAAAATCACCTATTCATAATTTTATAATTTGTTTTTTTTTTATATTTAAGTGTTCTTGCATAGCAAGACCACTTAATGTTATCTCACATATATATTATTATTATTATTATTATAGCAAAATTTGCCACCCTAACTCCTCCCACAGTTTTACACTACATAGACCAAAATTTACCAAAACGTGCAGATTGTTCCCGATCGGATTGCTATTACTTTGTGGAACGTTTCGCCGAATGGTTCACGGAATATCGTCGTTCTTGTGACGAAATTTGTCCCATAGGAATGAATGGCAAAGCTAGAGTGGGAGCTGGCAAAAGCTGAAAAATCAGGACATTATTTCTAAACTGCCACCACTCCCTTATTTTCAGGCCCACCTACACAAATCTTATATCAAAACGTTCAGCTATCCCTGCTGCCACTAAACATGCCAACGGCTAAGCCGTAGTCCTGATAGTTTTCACAATATAATCATTTGTTTGCAACTAACGCCGTCCATTGACTTTCATTGAAACTTCACTCTGCAAAGCTCAAATTTGAAGTGCAATTTCTAAACTGCGACTGTGCCTTCAATTTTACTACTTCAGAGACATACTATGCATCAAAATGTAGGTCTGGGTCTTGTGATTCTCACAATATAAAGCTCTTCACTGTAGGAGTTATAGTTTTTAAGATACGACTGTTTGAAGATGGCAACCACCAAAATACTCTGACCTGTGTCAAGCTGCAGCAGCAAGTGATGTCATAGACAAGGTCTTTTGAACACCTGCTAATGTTTTTATAAATGTATGGTTTAATGTAACTGTGCAACAACGTTGCAATTAAATGTGCTATGTAAATGATAACAGTTACTCCGCCCACTCCAGTTGTAGACTACTGGTGGAGGCAAGAACACTTCACACAATTTCCCCAGAAATTGTAGCTTTCTAGTTATTATTATTCTTATTCTTATTCTTATTATAGCAAAATTTGCCACCCTAACTCCTCCCACAGTTTTTACACTACATAGACCAAAATTTACCAAAACGTGCAGATTGTTCCCGATGGGATTGCTATTACTTTGTGGAACGTTTCGCCGAATGGTTCACGGAATATCGTCGTTTTTGTGGCGCAATTTGTCCCATAGGAATGAATGGCAAAGCTAGAGTGGGAGCTGCCAAAAACTGAAAAATCAGGACATGATTCCTAAACTGCCACCACTCCCTTATTTTCAGGCCCACCTACACAAATCTTATATCAAAACGTTCAGCTATCCCTGCTGCCACTAAACATGTCAACGGCTAAGCCGTAGTCCTGATAGTTTTCACAATATGACCATTTGTTTGCAACCAACGCCGTCCATTGGCATTCATTGAAACTTCACTCTGCAAAGCTCAAATTTGAAGTGCAATTTCTAAACTGCGACTGCGCCTTCATTTTTAATACTTCAGAGACATACTATGCATCCAAATGTAGGTCTGGGTCTTGTGATTCTCACAATATAAAGCTCTTCACTGTAGGATTTATAGTTTTTAAAATATGACCGTTTGAAGATGGCAACCACCAAAATACTCTGACCTGTCAAGCTGCAGCAGCAAGTGATGTCATAGACAGGGCCTTTTGAACACCTGCTAATGTTTTTATAAATGTATGGTTTAATGTAACTGTGCAACAGCGTTGCAATTAAATGTGCTATATAAATGATAACAGTTACTCCGCCCACTCCAGTTGTAGACTACTGGTGGAGGCAAGAACACTTCACACAATTTCCCCAGAAATTGTAGCTTTTCTAGTCAAACTATGTATTACTTTATGAATATAGTTTAAAGAATACATCAAATCTTCTCTATCAATTAATACCTTTAGATCTATTTGCCATATTTCAAGGGCTTTTATATTTATACATTTCTCCTCCCCTTCTAGTAATCTACAACAATGTGCTAACAACCCCTTATTATTATCTTTTTGAAGAAGACCAATAAGTCTGTCTATTTGATCTGCATTCCCACTATAAAGATGTTTCTTAATATACCCCTTTACCCTCAAGTAATTGAAGATTTCAGTATTCGGCAAGCCATATTCTTGCTGTACTCGTCTAAAAGACTTTATTTCCCTGTGGACCATCATATTCTTAATACTTATTGTGCCTAAATCTTTCCATTTCCCTAATTTTATGTTTTGAATATTATATTTTAACCCCTTAACGCTGTTACGACATTCTATGCCGTCCCCATTAATATGGGCTGTGGCAAACCCTGCCACTTGAACTAATTCTGTGTGAATAGGTGTATTTCACCAAGGGTATACCCACACGAATTGACTTTCATGGTATTGTAATGTTTTTATTCGAATGTCTGAAACTACCGAACGGGAGACCACCCCGGGGTGGTCGTGTGTTTCCCATTAACAGAGTGATACATTGTTGCGAAGGGAATTAAGTACCTGTATGTGTGGCCACCATTTCGCCTACCGAACACGTGGCGGCGGCCATCTTACGCACGAACAGCGGTACTTGGTTGTCGAACGCCTGGAACTCAAACCGGGCATTCGACTAACCAAGCACCGCTAAGACCTCCAGCATGCTCCGACAATACGAATCGAACACACGAACGCCCCGACGTTCGGTAGATAGATTCCCCTAAAGGAGGGGAATCATACGAATGGTAGCAATCGCATGGATGGCTAACCGTTCGGTATTTGTGGTTCACTGAAATAGACCGACCGCAGGGCCAGAATGCATGGAACTGTTTTCGGCTACTGAGTCCCTGCGGTCGGTCAAATCTTTAACAGTCTGTAACTCCCGAACGCCTGGTGTCAGGGTCTTACCTGGGTTGGGAGTCTGTAGCGCAGATATGTTGCTCACCCTTGCAGATAGCCACAGGCCAAGGTGGTCAGGTAAGAATTCACCCGGCCTGTGAGTCTGTGCACGGGGGCTGTGCAGGATGAAGTACCAAGTTGCAGGACAGGCAAGGACTCAAACAGCAGGATCGTCAAAGGATAGCCGAGGTCAAAGGATGCCAGAAGACAGGAACAACGAGGAGTAGCCGAAGTCAAGGGATGCCAGAGGTCAGAGTAAACGTAGTCAGAAGCCAGGGTCAATAACAAGTAGCAGTTCAAACAACAGGAACACTGGTACAAAGCACACAACAGGATCAAAGACTTGATCCTGATCACAGGGCGAGGCTGAGTTTAAATACCCTGCTAATGTCTGATCAGGGTCAGGTGAAGCATATCCAAAGTCAAGGTACAGCCCCCAGAGTAATAGACATGCCAGGATGAACAGGACCAGAATGACATGTGGAATACAAAAGCTGCTGTGGCTCAGAGGAAGGAAGTAGGACCAGGACTGCGAAGTTCCCCGGTTCAAGTCCCTTGTTGGGATCTCCACGGGTGACCACATCTGGCCGTCTGTTTGCTGCGGCGAGAACCGTGACTGTACCCCCCCCTTCAAGAACACCCTCCGGGTGTGATTTAGTTGCTCATCATTACCTTCCTCCTCTGAGAGATCAAATACATCATCTGGCAGGAGGTACGTTCTTCCATAGGCATCCATGCCATACGTATGGCCTTCTTCCAGATTAGAGGGAAACACAGCACCTACTGTAGCCTTTGCTCTAGTAGTTCTCACAGAGGAGGTATTTGCAGCTTTCAATGCTTTTTCAAATATTTCTAGATCCTGTTTGCATACAACTGTGCCATTTGAGGCATACGTGCAGTCAGGTGGCAGAACTTTTTTGGCAAGGCAGGAAGTGGTAATGGTGCTTGCTTGAGCAGAAATGTCATCAGGAAGAGGTCTAGATGTTTCTGGAGCAGGAGGTGGAGATTCCACAGGGGTACTGGTTGCAGGTTCTTGAGGGACACTGGTAACATTGACTGTAGTAGTTTGGGTACCCTTTTGTGTCACAAGGCAGGGACAGGGCTGGCATGCAGTGTACACAGGGTGGAGGAAAGTAGTACCCAGTCGGAGAGCTGGAGGTCTAGGAGGACGAACAGGGCAAAGTGTGATGAAATGCCCTCTTTCTCCACAGTAGTAACATAGGCCATGGCTTCTCCTTCGGTCTCTTTCCTCAGGTGTCAATTTGCAGTGAACAAGTCCTAATTGCATAGGTTCCTCAGGGTCAAGTGGAACACAGGATACCTCAGGAGTTTTCATAGGAACAGGATCATAAGGAGACATCACTGGGGTGTAGTGGTGGTACTGGGTTTCTTGGTTACGAAGAATCTGAGATTTTTTGGTACGTGGAGCTGGCTTGGTCACAGTAGTCTTGCATTGTGAGTCCATAGCGGTACTGAAGGATTCCCAGCTGACAAGGACAGGACTCTTTGTCTGCAACATTTGGTGAGCCCATACTTTGATGCATCCAGACAACAGGTTGATAGCCGCTCGGACCTTGATGAAATCTGTGGCATATGTTCGAGGCTTTAAAGAAAACAACACCTCACAATCCATCTTAAAGGACTGAAAGGATGAGCGGCTACCATCAAAACGGTCGGGCATGATCACAAACGGTTCAGGATAAGCTGGTTCCGGAGCTGGACGTACTGCGCCTTTAAGAAATAAAATTTCTTGCTGCAACTCCAAAACAGTCTGGGCCAGGCTGGACACTGGTTGGGACAGGGGTGAGCACATCTCTGCGGACTCCATATTGATCAAGTCTTTTGTCAGGGTCTTACCTGGGTTGGGAGTCTGTAGCGCAGATATGTTGCTCACCCTTGCAGATAGCCACAGGCTCAAATTACTTCCCCAAATGAGAGCTGCTGCCACTATTGGGAAGATCTCGAAAAATGCAGAGGTTTTGTCAAATTTCTCTAGTGTAACTGTTTCAGGTGGCCAACTGTCATATACCCATTCGTCCCCAAATATTGCAGCGTACCCGACGGTAGCTGCTGCGTCTGTCCAGATAACCGGGGATTCATTGGAGATGGGGGGAATGAACAATGACCTACCATTCCATGAGGTTAAAAATAGATCCCACATTTTTAGGTCGGCCCTTGCAGGACCGTCTAGATTTATCTTAGTGTCGTCGTCAGGGAGGCCGTGTAGAAGAGAAAGTAGCCTAGAGATAGCCTAGAGATGAAAGATCTGCCTTGTGGGATAATTCTCATGGCGAAGTTAAGAGAACCCAAAAGCGACTGTAACTCTTTCCTGGTGCATGACCCGTGATTGGTGCAGCTGTGAATGTGAGTTAGAATCCTGCCTACTTTGACTTGAGGAAGGCTAGCTTGCATAGTTACAGAATTTAGTGTGATGCCTAGGAAAGTTATTTCTGTACTGGGACCTTCTGTCTTATTTGGTGCTACCGGGACTCCTAATTCTTTAAATAGGGAGAGTGCATTTTTTAGACTGCGTAGTGTGTAGTAGTGAGGCTCAACATACAGAAAATCATCGAGGTAGTGGATTACTACTGGGCACCTGGACTTGTTAAGTAGTAGCCAATTCAAGGTGTCTGCGAATATATCGAAAATGTTTGGGCTACTTTTTGAGCCGAAGGTCAGCCTGGTTACAAAATAATATTTCTCTTCCCACTTAACACCATGTAGATGCCAGAGTGACTGCTTAGTTGTTAGAAGTTTGAAAGCATTTGAGATATCCGTTTTGCTCAACCAGGCTGCCTCACCAAAGTTGACGACGGCTTGTATGGCATCGTCTATTTTTGCGTATTGTAATGAGAAGTCTTCTGAGGGTATAAGGGAATTTAAACTTGGGGATGTGGAAGAGTGGGGTGCTGAAAAATCGATTATTAACCTCTTTTTATTGTTAAACTTGCCCGTGGCTATACCTAGTGGACTTGTTCTCCAGGAAGTGAAGGGTGGTGTGGTGACGGGTCCTATTATAAAACCATACTCTACTTCTTTGTTGAGAAGATCTGTTAAACTGGCTGAGTCTGTTATAGCCAACTGTAGGTTGGGGCATTCTAGTATGCGTGAAGGGAGTGCTACTAAACCTGTGTGAAAGCCTCTTGTGAAACCTGAGACCAGAAAGGCCGCCAACTGGGAAGAAGGATGTTCAGTCAAGTAACGTTGTAAATTGGGTACGTTTATTGGGGTCATTGCTTTCTTAGGGAACAGTTTGTTTGGACACATAGTTTTTGCATGTGCTCTGAAACAGATTGAGCAAACGTGGAGTAATCTGCAAGCGCCGTAACTACATCCCCCCGCGTTGAAGTTATTACAAACTTTCCCAAGAACCACTATAGGCCTCCCTAACTTGTCTTTCATTTCCCTTTGATTAGGAAAATAGTCTGGACTGGCGTTGCTAGTAGACGGACCACCTATGTTACCAGGACATGAGATGCTGAGGAACATATTGCACATGCTGGCGTTTTAAGCCCCGCAAAATGTCTACAGAACAATTCTGTATCCAATTGACTCCAATCAGTGGGAGTGTTGTACTGAGCCAATGACGCGGCTGACCTGGCAGAAAAGGACTTATGGTAGTCGTAGAACGCGTAACCTCCATATTTGTAAGCTAATTCCACCAGCTTGTGCAGATATAGATCCAGCTCTTCTCTACGGTGTGGGAAAGAAGAGCAAATTACATCCCTATGTAAACCAAAAGCTAGCACAAATTCAGGAATATTCAGCTTTTTATTAAGCCTAGGGTCTCTAGCTTTCATTACTGTCAGGGTATTTATATCGGCAGACATCTTGTGCTATGATAGAAATTAAAAGTGTATATTCTGAGTCACTCTGAACAGAGCAGACTCCATTTTGTTATTTCCAAGTTAACAAAAAGACACAAGATTTCTATCTGTAAACTAACCACTTTCCCAGAGCTAAAGGAATGCATAGTATAAACAAGTGATAAGCAGAAAGGGGGGTTGGATAGACTGTCTAAAATGCTAATGGAATATAATCAATTCTAAACCCAGACAATTGTGACAGAGAAGATTAAATAATAAAATTTAACTGTCTATATCTATAAGGTCCCATTGTAAGTTACGGGTCAAAACTCAGATTTGCAGACCCATAGTCTGGACAAAACTTAAAGAAACCCTTTGAAATTTTAAATTATGGCACTATAAAGATAACGCAAAATGACGTCAAAATAGCCACCAGGAAAAGTTAACTCTTTCCTGGATAGGTATGTTTAGTGGGACAAGACTGCCCTCTATAGACCAAATACCTAATTTGCGATCTGGAAGATAACCACACCTCTAGTACTTCTATTGGGTTATCAACTGATGACGTACAGAGAGTCTGGCCCTTTAAAAGTTAAGACAAAGGGAAGACAAGGTATGCAAAGGAGAAAGAAAAAGAGGAGAGAGGAATTGGAAGTTTGGGGACTCCAACTCGGACAACATCTGAGACTAACACTCTACTCCTAAAACTCTAACACTTAGAATTTTACTGACTTTCTAACCAACACCACCTTTCACCATAACTCATGCATCTACGGACATCCAAATAAGTTCCTGAGACTATCTACCAATCGGATGAAATATCTACTCAACTGGTAATTATACTGGTTTCATTTAATTAATTAAAGTAATTAAAATGTACTAATAGCATGATATGACTGGATAAATCACGGTCAGATTTCCATATTAAGAAATCTTAGTTAACTAAAGAATATATAGTTATAAACATTCCATTCTGCAGGTGGAATTAAGAATAATTATATATTGATGTGATATTATCACGTGTTAGCATACCGCTGTTTTTATCCAGGTGTATTGATTTGTTCTAATTTAAGATAAGATATCTTTTAGACAAATTAAATTCTGCTTATATAATCATGGTAGATTCTCTTATTGGATGGTTCCAGGAAATGACTAATGAACTGGTTTAAATGTTATTTTATTTAGAAATTACATAATAATAGATCTTAACTATCTAGGAGATCTAGCCAGCATTGAAAGTGTCAGAGTATTTATATCGGCAGACATCTTGTGCTATGATAGAAATTAAAAGTGTATATTCTGAGTCACTCTGAACAGACCAGACTCCATTTTGTTATTTTCAAGCTAACAAAAAGACACAAGATTTCTATCTGTAAAACTAACCACTTGGCCAGAGCTAAAGGAATGCATAGTATAAACATACCCAGTGATAAGAAAGAGGGTTGGACAGACTGTCTAATGCTAATGGAATATAATCAAATCTAAACCCAGACAATTGTGACAGAGAAGATTAAATAATAAAATTTAACTGTCTATATATATATAAGGTACCATTGTATGGAAAAGGGTAAACTTAGTTCATGATCTGCCATATCAGAAAAAAACTCAGATTTGCAGACACATAGTCTGGACAAAACTTAAAGAAACAGTTTTTTATCTGACAGCAATCTAAGTTATAGCAAAGATAGAGATAGGCCAAAATGACGTCAAAATAGCCACCAGGAAAAGTTAACTCTTTCCTGGATAGGTATGTTTAGTGGGACAAGACTGCCCTCTATAGACCAAATAACTAAATTGCGATCTGGAAGATAACCACACCTCTAGTACTTCTATTGGGTCATCAACTGATGACGTACAGAGAGTCTGGCCCTTTAAAAGTTAGGACAAAGGGAAGACAGGGATAATGCAAAGGAGAAGGAAAAAGAGAGAGGAGGAGTTGGAAGTTTGGGGACTCCAACTCGGACAACATCTGAGACTAACACTCTACTCTTAAAACTCTAACACTTAGAATTTTACTGACTTCCTAACCAACACCACCTTTCACCATAACTCCATGCACCTACAGACATCCAAATAAGTTCCTGAGACTATCTGCCAATCGGATGAAATATCTACTCAACTGGTAATTATACTGGTTTCATTTAATTAATTAAATTAATTAAAATGTATTAATAGCATTATATATGACTGGATAAAGCACGGTCAGATTTCCATATTAAGAAATCTTAGTTAACTACAGAATATATAGTTATAATCATTCCATTCTGCAGGTGGAATTAAGAATAATTATATATTAATGTGATATTATCACGTGTTAGCATACCGTTGTTTTTATCCAGGTGTATTGATTTGCTCTAAATTAAGATAAGATATCTTTTAGACAAATTAAAATTAAACTCTGCTTATATAATGTGGTAGATTCTCTTATTGGATGGTTCTGGGAAATGACTAATGAACTGGGTTAAATGTTATTTTATTTAAAATTACATAAGAATAGATCTTAATTACCTAGGAGATCTAGCCAGCATTGAAAGGGTTATTCTAACTGTCAGCTAAACTTTACGACCTTACGCTGCACTCTGAGGAATTCTGTTCTTCGCTGTGAAAAGTTTCAATTTCAGTCTGTGTTAAAGATAGTCATAAATAAAGTCTTGACAGGAAATGCTGTTTTAGCCATTGAAATCTGTATAGCCATTTCTTTGTATTGCATATCATTTTATACTGGATATTCATTGATTATTGTCATGCATGTTGCATAATATTATTATTAATTAATTTGTCATTATAAATAAAAATCTATTTTTATACATTGTGATATTATTATATGAAATACTTCTCACTTAACACGATAAACGTTCTTTGGGATCTGAGAATTGAATTAGTGGGCAATTCTCACTGTTACTATTATTATCCCATAAATATCCCCACAAAAGGGTTATTCTAACTGTTAGCCAGGGTTTTATGGTCCTTCGCTGTGAAAAGTTTTCCTTTCAGCCTGTGTGAAAGATAGTCATAAATCGTTAGAAGACTTGACAGGAAATGCTGTTTAGCCATTCCTTTGTATTGCATACCATTTTATACTGGATATTCATTGATTATTGTCATGCATGTTGCATATTATTATTATTAATTAATTTGTTATTATAAATAAAATCTATTTTTATAACATTGTGATATTATTTATATGGTATACATTTCACTTAACACGATAACGATATTTGGGATCTGAGAATTGAATTAGTGGGCAATTCTCAACTGTTTACTATTATTATCCCATAAATATCCCCACATTACCACGGATATATCGTCAAAAGTATAAGACCTGTTTTAGATTATATCCTGCGAGGCAATGAGGAGGGAAGCTAGATTAACATCTTTCCCTTCTAGTATGTCCCGTTTTAGATTTTGTGGAATCAAATGCACTGAGTTAATGATATTAGTTGTTTTGGCAGGAATAGGAGTGGAGTTACCTCCTGAGCTTGTTTCGGGTTGTCCTAGTGGAACTTGTACTTCCGGAATGCTAGTTTGACTAGTGGCTTCCAGGTTATCTAACCTGTTGTTTATAGTAGCTACTGAAGCCACCAGAGAGGTCATCATACTTCGTAATTCTGCCCAACTATTTTGAATTGTACAATCAGAACTAGGCCCGGTAACTCATCAACGTTTTGGGAGTTTAACAAATGGAAGAGTTCGGCTTTCCTGGCAGTAGCCGGAAAGGGAATGTTTCTTCTATTTAGTTCGGCTGTGATTTTTGGAACCGTCCAGGATCTGTAGCTGGATATCGTACTGGACTGTCTTGGCTGAGTGCCAGGTCTGGAGGGAGTGCTGGCAAGTGATAGCTCTTTTTCTCGAACTGAATCGTTAGACATGCTATGGGCGTGAGAGGAGATGTTTTGTTAGAATTTTTTTTTTTTTTTTTTTGCGTGAGTGTGAGTGTGTGTGTGTGCTGGCTGACTAGCTAGTGCCGCTCCACGGAGAAGCAATTACACTAGGTTGGTGACTGGTGAGGCCCTATTAAGTGCCAAGCGGCTTGAGAGGCTCTATCTATGAGTTGGCGCAAGGGGATTTTGTGGCCACCGAACGTTGTGGCGGGGTGTTGGCCTCTCGGTGAGTAGTAATCATAAGATAGAATGGGGGTGACAGGTGAGGCCCTTTCTATGCCACGTGCGAGGCGGCTACCTATGATTTGGCCGGAGGGGCGTAGTACCTCCGAATTGAGGATGGGTGTTGGCCTCGCGAGACCACTAACTTAAGGCAAGAGAGCCAGGATGAGATTTAACACTATTGGGCTCCTAAGACCTTAACAGCCAGCCACCTAAACTGCGAGGGACGATACGTTCGGAAATGAAACAAAATAAACCAATGAAATCAATTTTAAATTGTTCATTATCCTTACCTGTATGTGAACTTGAAACACATACTTGAGATGCACTAAAGAGTTACTTGCGAAGATGTTTGGCCGGGCGGTTTTTACCCAAGCTGAAGCCCCTATTTGCGAAAGATGGAAGGAGTAATAGAGTGAAATAAACGGAAAATCGGTAGCAGATTTTTTTTTTTATATATATAGGAATTTTACTAAGCGGACCGTAAACGTGTAATTCTGCGTAATTGGTAGAACTGAATGTCGAAATAAATTCCTAGAAAGGAAAGAAGGAAATTAATTTAAATGAACAGTGTACGTGATACGAATTCCTAGTAAGGTGAGTGACTGAGTAATCGTATGACCAAATTAACAAGCACCCGAACCGTGAACTGAGTTATGCCAGGGTACCATCTTTCCCTGATGTGGTACGAGTGTTAGCCACTGCATCGTATTATTCTTTTGGACTAATTTAGTATTTGGCCTATGTTCGGATATACAGCAAGTTTGTATGCGGTCGGATCAATTAACAGTTTTACCTATAATGCTAATTGTTTATTGAATACCAATAAAACATCTACATAATATTTCCGATGAATGTAAAATACGATACACAGGGGGCGGGGCCATGCAGCCAAGCAGCCCAGACGTGTTTGGAGAGAGCTCCCATGTCTGGGGACAGAATACTGGGAATTAAACCCACCAATTTTTACCCAACAGCCGCAGACCAAGAGATCCACAACCGGGAGGGGCTGCTGCACAGAACGGTACCTCTCCCAAGCACTGGACTAGCAGACCAAACATATCGAGGCCTGCGGCCTACTCGCTACCGAGCCACGAGGAGACGGCCGCTCCACGGGCACGAGAGCAGGGAACGAACTCCCGGGGAAAAGTCTCCCGCCTCCCCCCCCAGGACCGGTGGGGGTCATCCCGGTCCACACACTAGAGCGGATAATACTTAACCAAGCGCTGCACTTAGGCGCGCGGAGGACAAGAGAGAGCCATGAGGCCCGATCATCACCTACACACAGCTACAGACCCCCAGCGACTGGGAGGCTGCCTCTAATGCAAGACCACTTAATGTTATCTCACATATATATTATTATTATTATTATTATAGCAAAATTTGCCACCCTAACTCCTCCCACAGTTTTTACACTACATAGACAAAATTTTACCAAAACGTGCAGATTGTTCCCGATCGGATTGTTATTACTTTGTGGAACGTTTCGCCGAATGGTTCACGGAATATCGTCGTTCTTGTGGCGAAATTTGTCCCATAGGAATGAATGGCAAAGCTAGAGTGGGAGCTGGCAAAAGCTGAAAAATCAGGACATGATTTCTAAACTGCCACCACTCCCTTATTTTCAGGCCCACCTACACAAATCTTATATCAAAACGTTCAGCTATCCCTCCTGCCACTAAACATGTCAACGGCTAAGCCATAGTCCTGATAGTTTTCACAATATAATCATTTGTTTGCAACTAACGCCGTCCATTGACTTTCATTGAAACTTCACTCTGCAAAGCTCAAATTTGAAGTGCAGTTTCTAAACTGCGACTGTGCCTTCAATTTTAATACTTCAGAGACATACTATGCATCAAAATGTAGGTCTGGGTCTTGTGATTCTCACAATATAAAGCTCTTCGCTGTAGGAGTTATAGTTTTTAAAATACGACCGTTTGAAGATGGCAACCACCAAAATACTCTGACCTGTCAAGGCTGCAGCAGCAAGTGATGTCATAGACAGGGCCTTTTGAACACCTGCTAATGTTTTTATAAATGTATGGTTTAATGTAACTGTGCAACAACATTGCAATTAAATGTGCTAGACTACTGGTTGAGGCAAGAACACTTCACACAATTTCCCCAGAAATTGTAGCTTTTCTAGTTATTATTATTATTCTTATTATAGCAAAATTTGCCACCCTAACTCCTCCCACAGTTTTTACACTACATAGACAAAAATTTACCAAAACGTGCAGATTGTTCCCGATCGGATTGCTATTACTTTGTGGAACGTTTCGCCGAATGGTTCACGGAATATCGTCGTTCTTGTGGCGAAATTTGTCCCATAGGAATGAATGGCAAAGCTAGAGTGGGAGCTGGCAAAAGCTGAAAAATCAGGACATGATTTCTAAACTGCCACCACTCCCTTATTTTCAGGCCCACCTACACAAATCTTATATCAAAACGTTCAGCTATCCCTGCTGCCACTAAACATGTCAACGGCTAAGCCATAGTCCTGATAGTTTTCACAATATAATCATTTGTTTGCAACTAACGCCGCCCATTGACTTTCATTGAAACTTCACTCTGCAAAGCTCAAATTTGAAGTGCAATTTCTAAACTGCGACTGTGCCTTCAATTTTAATACTTCAGAGACATACTATGCATCAAAATGTAGGTCTGGGTCTTGTGATTCTCACAATATAAAGCTCTTCACTGTAGGAGTTATAGTTTTTAAGATACGACTGTTTGAAGATGGCAACCGCCAAAATACTCTGACCTGTGTCAAGCTGCAGCAGCAAGTGATGTCATAGACAGGGCCTTTTGAACACCTGCTAATGTTTTTATAAATGTATGGTTTAATGTAACTGTGCAACAACGTTGCAATTAAATGTGCTATGTAAATGATAACAGTTACTCCGCCCACTCCAGTTGTAGACTACTGGTGGAGGCAAGAACACTTCACACAATTTCCCCAGAAATTGTAGCTTTTCTAGTCAAACTATGTATTACTTTATGAATATAGTTTAAAGAATACATCAAATCTTCTCTATCAATTAATACCTTTAGATCTATTTGCCATATTTCAAGGGCTTTTATATTTATACATTTCTCCTCCCCTTCTAGTAATCTACAACAATGTGCTAACAACCCCTTATTATTATCTTTTTGAAGAAGACCAATAAGTCTGTCTATTTGATCTGCATTCCCACTATAAAGATGTTTCTTAATATACCCCTTTACCCTCAAGTAATTGAAGATTTCAGTATTCGGCAAGCCATATTCTTGCTGTACTCGTCTAAAAGACTTTATTTCCCTGTGGACCATCATATTCTTAATACTTATTGTGCCTAAATCTTTCCATTTCCCTAATTTTATGTTTTGAATATTATATTTTAACCCCTTAACGCTGTTACGACATTCTATGCCGTCCCCATTAATATGGGCTGTGGCAAACCCTGCCACTTGAACTAATTCTGTGTGAATAGGTGTATTTCACCAAGGGTATACCCACACGAATTGACTTTCATGGTATTGTAATGTTTTTATTCGAATGTCTGAAACTACCGAACGGGAGACCACCCCGGGGTGGTCGTGTGTTTCCCATTAACAGAGTGATACATTGTTGCGAAGGGAATTAAGTACCTGTATGTGTGGCCACCATTTCGCCTACCGAACACGTGGCGGCGGCCATCTTACGCACGAACAGCGGTACTTGGTTGTCGAACGCCTGGAACTCAAACCGGGCATTCGACTAACCAAGCACCGCTAAGACCTCCAGCATGCTCCGACAATACGAATCGAACACACGAACGCCCCGACGTTCGGTAGATAGATTCCCCTAAAGGAGGGGAATCATACGAATGGTAGCAATCGCATGGATGGCTAACCGTTCGGTATTTGTGGTTCACTGAAATAGACCGACCGCAGGGCCAGAATGCATGGAACTGTTTTCGGCTACTGAGTCCCTGCGGTCGGTCAAATCTTTAACAGTCTGTAACTCCCGAACGCCTGGTGTCAGGGTCTTACCTGGGTTGGGAGTCTGTAGCGCAGATATGTTGCTCACCCTTGCAGATAGCCACAGGCCAAGGTGGTCAGGTAAGAATTCACCCGGCCTGTGAGTCTGTGCACGGGGGCTGTGCAGGATGAAGTACCAAGTTGCAGGACAGGCAAGGACTCAAACAGCAGGATCGTCAAAGGATAGCCGAGGTCAAAGGATGCCAGAAGACAGGAACAACGAGGAGTAGCCGAAGTCAAGGGATGCCAGAGGTCAGAGTAAACGTAGTCAGAAGCCGGGGTCAATAACAAGTAGCAGCTCAAACGACAGGAACACTGGTACAAAGCACACAACAGGATCAAAGACTTGATCCTGATCACAGGGCGAGGCGGAGTTTAAATACCCTGCTAATGTCTGATCAGGGTCAGGTGAAGCACATCCAAAGTCAAGGTACAGCCCCCAGAGTAATAGACATGCCAGGATGAACAGGACCAGAATGACATGTGGAATACAAAAGCTGCTGTGGCTCAGAGGAAGGAAGTAGGACCAGGACTGCGAAGTTCCCCGGTTCAAGTCCCTTGTTGGGATCTCCACGGGTGACCACATCTGGCCGTCTGTTTGCTGCGGCGAGAACCGTGACTGTACCCCCCCCTTCAAGAACACCCTCCGGGTGTGATTTAGTTGCTCATCATTACCTTCCTCCTCTGAGAGATCAAATACATCATCTGGCAGGAGGTACGTTCTTCCATAGGCATCCATGCCATACGTATGGCCTTCTTCCAGATTAGAGGGAAACACAGCACCTACTGTAGCCTTTGCTCTAGTAGTTCTCACAGAGGAGGTATTTGCAGCTTTCAATGCTTTTTCAAATATTTCTAGATCCTGTTTGCATACAACTGTGCCATTTGAGGCATACGTGCAGTCAGGTGGCAGAACTTTTTTGGCAAGGCAGGAAGTGGTAATGGTGCTTGCTTGAGCAGAAATGTCATCAGGAAGAGGTCTAGATGTTTCTGGAGCAGGAGGTGGAGATTCCACAGGGGTACTGGTTGCAGGTTCTTGAGGGACACTGGTAACATTGACTGTAGTAGTTTGGGTACCCTTTTGTGTCACAAGACGGGGACACGGCTGGCATGCAGTGTACACAGGGTGGAGGAAAGTAGTACCCAGTCGGAGAGCTGGAGGTCTAGGAGGACGAACAGGGCAAAGTGTGATGAAATGCCCTCTTTCTCCACAGTAGTAACATAGGCCATGGCTTCTCCTTCGGTCTCTTTCCTCAGGTGTCAATTTGCAGTGAACAAGTCCTAATTGCATAGGTTCCTCAGGGTCAAGTGGAACACAGGATACCTCAGGAGTTTTCATAGGAACAGGATCATAAGGAGACATCACTGGGGTGTAGTGGTGGTACTGGGTTTCTTGGTTACGAAGAATCTGAGATTTTTTGGTACGTGGAGCTGGCTTGGTCACAGTAGTCTTGCATTGTGAGTCCATAGCGGTACTGAAGGATTCCCAGCTGACAAGGACAGGACTCTTTGTCTGCAACATTTGGTGAGCCCATACTTTGATGCATCCAGACAACAGGTTGATAGCCGCTCGGACCTTGATGAAATCTGTGGCATATGTTCGAGGCTTTAAAGAAAACAACACCTCACAATCCATCTTAAAGGACTGAAAGGATGAGCGGCTACCATCAAAACGGTCGGGCATGATCACAAACGGTTCAGGATAAGCTGGTTCCGGAGCTGGACGTACTGCGCCTTTAAGAAATAAAATTTCTTGCTGCAACTCCAAAACAGTCTGGGCCAGGCTGGACACTGGTTGGGACAGGGGTGAGCACATCTCTGCGGACTCCATATTGATCAAGTCTTTTGTCAGGGTCTTACCTGGGTTGGGAGTCTGTAGCGCAGATATGTTGCTCACCCTTGCAGATAGCCACAGGCTCAAATTACTTCCCCAAATGAGAGCTGCTGCCACTATTGGGAAGATCTCGAAAAATGCAGAGGTTTTGTCAAATTTCTCTAGTGTAACTGTTTCAGGTGGCCAACTGTCATATACCCATTCGTCCCCAAATATTGCAGCGTACCCGACGGTAGCTGCTGCGTCTGTCCAGATAACCGGGGATTCATTGGAGATGGGGGGAATGAACAATGACCTACCATTCCATGAGGTTAAAAATAGATCCCACATTTTTAGGTCGGCCCTTGCAGGACCGTCTAGATTTATCTTAGTGTCGTCGTCAGGGAGGCCGTGTAGAAGAGAAAGTAGCCTAGAGATAGCCTAGAGATGAAAGATCTGCCTTGTGGGATAATTCTCATGGCGAAGTTAAGAGAACCCAAAAGCGACTGTAACTCTTTCCTGGTGCATGACCCGTGATTGGTGCAGCTGTGAATGTGAGTTAGAATCCTGCCTACTTTGACTTGAGGAAGGCTAGCTTGCATAGTTACAGAATTTAGTGTGATGCCTAGGAAAGTTATTTCTGTACTGGGACCTTCTGTCTTATTTGGTGCTACCGGGACTCCTAATTCTTTAAATAGGGAGAGTGCATTTTTTAGACTGCGTAGTGTGTAGTAGTGAGGCTCAACATACAGAAAATCATCGAGGTAGTGGATTACTACTGGGCACCTGGACTTGTTAAGTAGTAGCCAATTCAAGGTGTCTGCGAATATATCGAAAATGTTTGGGCTACTTTTTGAGCCGAAGGTCAGCCTGGTTACAAAATAATATTTCTCTTCCCACTTAACACCATGTAGATGCCAGAGTGACTGCTTAGTTGTTAGAAGTTTGAAAGCATTTGAGATATCCGTTTTGCTCAACCAGGCTGCCTCACCAAAGTTGACGACGGCTTGTATGGCATCGTCTATTTTTGCGTATTGTAATGAGAAGTCTTCTGAGGGTATAAGGGAATTTAAACTTGGGGATGTGGAAGAGTGGGGTGCTGAAAAATCGATTATTAACCTCTTTTTATTGTTAAACTTGCCCGTGGCTATACCTAGTGGACTTGTTCTCCAGGAAGTGAAGGGTGGTGTGGTGACGGGTCCTATTATAAAACCATACTCTACTTCTTTGTTGAGAAGATCTGTTAAACTGGCTGAGTCTGTTATAGCCAACTGTAGGTTGGGGCATTCTAGTATGCGTGAAGGGAGTGCTACTAAACCTGTGTGAAAGCCTCTTGTGAAACCTGAGACCAGAAAGGCCGCCAACTGGGAAGAAGGATGTTCAGTCAAGTAACGTTGTAAATTGGGTACGTTTATTGGGGTCATTGCTTTCTTAGGGAACAGTTTGTTTGGACACATAGTTTTTGCATGTGCTCTGAAACAGATTGAGCAAACGTGGAGTAATCTGCAAGCGCCGTAACTACATCCCCCCGCGTTGAAGTTATTACAAACTTTCCCAAGAACCACTATAGGCCTCCCTAACTTGTCTTTCATTTCCCTTTGATTAGGAAAATAGTCTGGACTGGCGTTGCTAGTAGACGGACCACCTATGTTACCAGGACATGAGATGCTGAGGAACATATTGCACATGCTGGCGTTTTAAGCCCCGCAAAATGTCTACAGAACAATTCTGTATCCAATTGACTCCAATCAGTGGGAGTGTTGTACTGAGCCAATGACGCGGCTGACCTGGCAGAAAAGGACTTATGGTAGTCGTAGAACGCGTAACCTCCATATTTGTAAGCTAATTCCACCAGCTTGTGCAGATATAGATCCAGCTCTTCTCTACGGTGTGGGAAAGAAGAGCAAATTACATCCCTATGTAAACCAAAAGCTAGCACAAATTCAGGAATATTCAGCTTTTTATTAAGCCTAGGGTCTCTAGCTTTCATTACTGTCAGGGTATTTATATCGGCAGACATCTTGTGCTATGATAGAAATTAAAAGTGTATATTCTGAGTCACTCTGAACAGAGCAGACTCCATTTTGTTATTTCCAAGTTAACAAAAAGACACAAGATTTCTATCTGTAAACTAACCACTTTCCCAGAGCTAAAGGAATGCATAGTATAAACAAGTGATAAGCAGAAAGGGGGGTTGGATAGACTGTCTAAAATGCTAATGGAATATAATCAATTCTAAACCCAGACAATTGTGACAGAGAAGATTAAATAATAAAATTTAACTGTCTATATCTATAAGGTCCCATTGTAAGTTACGGGTCAAAACTCAGATTTGCAGACCCATAGTCTGGACAAAACTTAAAGAAACCCTTTGAAATTTTAAATTATGGCACTATAAAGATAACGCAAAATGACGTCAAAATAGCCACCAGGAAAAGTTAACTCTTTCCTGGATAGGTATGTTTAGTGGGACAAGACTGCCCTCTATAGACCAAATACCTAATTTGCGATCTGGAAGATAACCACACCTCTAGTACTTCTATTGGGTTATCAACTGATGACGTACAGAGAGTCTGGCCCTTTAAAAGTTAAGACAAAGGGAAGACAAGGTATGCAAAGGAGAAAGAAAAAGAGGAGAGAGGAATTGGAAGTTTGGGGACTCCAACTCGGACAACATCTGAGACTAACACTCTACTCCTAAAACTCTAACACTTAGAATTTTACTGACTTTCTAACCAACACCACCTTTCACCATAACTCATGCATCTACGGACATCCAAATAAGTTCCTGAGACTATCTACCAATCGGATGAAATATCTACTCAACTGGTAATTATACTGGTTTCATTTAATTAATTAAAGTAATTAAAATGTACTAATAGCATGATATGACTGGATAAATCACGGTCAGATTTCCATATTAAGAAATCTTAGTTAACTAAAGAATATATAGTTATAAACATTCCATTCTGCAGGTGGAATTAAGAATAATTATATATTGATGTGATATTATCACGTGTTAGCATACCGCTGTTTTTATCCAGGTGTATTGATTTGTTCTAATTTAAGATAAGATATCTTTTAGACAAATTAAATTCTGCTTATATAATCATGGTAGATTCTCTTATTGGATGGTTCCAGGAAATGACTAATGAACTGGTTTAAATGTTATTTTATTTAGAAATTACATAATAATAGATCTTAACTATCTAGGAGATCTAGCCAGCATTGAAAGTGTCAGAGTATTTATATCGGCAGACATCTTGTGCTATGATAGAAATTAAAAGTGTATATTCTGAGTCACTCTGAACAGACCAGACTCCATTTTGTTATTTTCAAGCTAACAAAAAGACACAAGATTTCTATCTGTAAAACTAACCACTTGGCCAGAGCTAAAGGAATGCATAGTATAAACATACCCAGTGATAAGAAAGAGGGTTGGACAGACTGTCTAATGCTAATGGAATATAATCAAATCTAAACCCAGACAATTGTGACAGAGAAGATTAAATAATAAAATTTAACTGTCTATATATATATAAGGTACCATTGTATGGAAAAGGGTAAACTTAGTTCATGATCTGCCATATCAGAAAAAAACTCAGATTTGCAGACACATAGTCTGGACAAAACTTAAAGAAACAGTTTTTTATCTGACAGCAATCTAAGTTATAGCAAAGATAGAGATAGGCCAAAATGACGTCAAAATAGCCACCAGGAAAAGTTAACTCTTTCCTGGATAGGTATGTTTAGTGGGACAAGACTGCCCTCTATAGACCAAATAACTAAATTGCGATCTGGAAGATAACCACACCTCTAGTACTTCTATTGGGTCATCAACTGATGACGTACAGAGAGTCTGGCCCTTTAAAAGTTAGGACAAAGGGAAGACAGGGATAATGCAAAGGAGAAGGAAAAAGAGAGAGGAGGAGTTGGAAGTTTGGGGACTCCAACTCGGACAACATCTGAGACTAACACTCTACTCTTAAAACTCTAACACTTAGAATTTTACTGACTTCCTAACCAACACCACCTTTCACCATAACTCCATGCACCTACAGACATCCAAATAAGTTCCTGAGACTATCTGCCAATCGGATGAAATATCTACTCAACTGGTAATTATACTGGTTTCATTTAATTAATTAAATTAATTAAAATGTATTAATAGCATTATATATGACTGGATAAAGCACGGTCAGATTTCCATATTAAGAAATCTTAGTTAACTACAGAATATATAGTTATAATCATTCCATTCTGCAGGTGGAATTAAGAATAATTATATATTAATGTGATATTATCACGTGTTAGCATACCGTTGTTTTTATCCAGGTGTATTGATTTGCTCTAAATTAAGATAAGATATCTTTTAGACAAATTAAAATTAAACTCTGCTTATATAATGTGGTAGATTCTCTTATTGGATGGTTCTGGGAAATGACTAATGAACTGGGTTAAATGTTATTTTATTTAAAATTACATAAGAATAGATCTTAATTACCTAGGAGATCTAGCCAGCATTGAAAGGGTTATTCTAACTGTCAGCTAAACTTTACGACCTTACGCTGCACTCTGAGGAATTCTGTTCTTCGCTGTGAAAAGTTTCACTTTCAGTCTGTGTTAAAGATAGTCATAAATAAAGTCTTGACAGGAAATGCTGTTTTAGCCATTGAAATCTGTATAGCCATTTCTTTGTATTGCATATCATTTTATACTGGATATTCATTGATTATTGTCATGCATGTTGCATAATATTATTATTAATTAATTTGTCATTATAAATAAAAATCTATTTTTATACATTGTGATATTATTATATGAAATACTTCTCACTTAACACGATAAACGTTCTTTGGGATCTGAGAATTGAATTAGTGGGCAATTCTCACTGTTACTATTATTATCCCATAAATATCCCCACAAAAGGGTTATTCTAACTGTTAGCCAGGGTTTTATGGTCCTTCGCTGTGAAAAGTTTTCCTTTCAGCCTGTGTGAAAGATAGTCATAAATCGTTAGAAGACTTGACAGGAAATGCTGTTTAGCCATTGAAATGTGTTTAGCCATTCCTTTGTATTGCATACCAATTTATACTGGATATTCATTGATTATTGTCATGCATGTTGCATATTATTATTATTAATTAATTTGTTATTATAAATAAAATCTATTTTTATAACATTGTGATATTATTTATATGGTATACATTTCACTTAACACGATAACGATATTTGGGATCTGAGAATTGAATTAGTGGGCAATTCTCAACTGTTTACTATTATTATCCCATAAATATCCCCACATTACCACGGATATATCGTCAAAAGTATAAGACCTGTTTTAGATTATATCCTGCGAGGCAATGAGGAGGGAAGCTAGATTAACATCTTTCCCTTCTAGTATGTCCCGTTTTAGATTTTGTGGAATCAAATGCACTGAGTTAATGATATTAGTTGTTTTGGCAGGAATAGGAGTGGAGTTACCTCCTGAGCTTGTTTCGGGTTGTCCTAGTGGAACTTGTACTTCCGGAATGCTAGTTTGACTAGTGGCTTCCAGGTTATCTAACCTGTTGTTTATAGTAGCTACTGAAGCCACCAGAGAGGTCATCATACTTCGTAATTCTGCCCAACTATTTTGAATTGTACAATCAGAACTAGGCCCGGTAACTCATCAACGTTTTGGGAGTTTAACAAATGGAAGAGTTCGGCTTTCCTGGCAGTAGCCGGAAAGGGAATGTTTCTTCTATTTAGTTCGGCTGTGATTTTTGGAACCGTCCAGGATCTGTAGCTGGATATCGTACTGGACTGTCTTGGCTGAGTGCCAGGTCTGGAGGGAGTGCTGGCAAGTGATAGCTCTTTTTCTCGAACTGAATCGTTAGACATGCTATGGGCGTGAGAGGAGATGTTTTGTTAGAATTTTTTTTTTTTTTTTTTTGCGTGAGTGTGAGTGTGTGTGTGTGCTGGCTGACTAGCTAGTGCCGCTCCACGGAGAAGCAATTACACTAGGTTGGTGACTGGTGAGGCCCTATTAAGTGCCAAGCGGCTTGAGAGGCTCTATCTATGAGTTGGCGCAAGGGGATTTTGTGGCCACCGAACGTTGTGGCGGGGTGTTGGCCTCTCGGTGAGTAGTAATCATAAGATAGAATGGGGGTGACAGGTGAGGCCCTTTCTATGCCACGTGCGAGGCGGCTACCTATGATTTGGCCGGAGGGGCGTAGTACCTCCGAATTGAGGATGGGTGTTGGCCTCGCGAGACCACTAACTTAAGGCAAGAGAGCCAGGATGAGATTTAACACTATTGGGCTCCTAAGACCTTAACAGCCAGCCACCTAAACTGCGAGGGACGATACGTTCGGAAATGAAACAAAATAAACCAATGAAATCAATTTTAAATTGTTCATTATCCTTACCTGTATGTGAACTTGAAACACATACTTGAGATGCACTAAAGAGTTACTTGCGAAGATGTTTGGCCGGGCGGTTTTTACCCAAGCTGAAGCCCCTATTTGCGAAAGATGGAAGGAGTAATAGAGTGAAATAAACGGAAAATCGGTAGCAGATTTTTTTTTTTATATATATAGGAATTTTACTAAGCGGACCGTAAACGTGTAATTCTGCGTAATTGGTAGAACTGAATGTCGAAATAAATTCCTAGAAAGGAAAGAAGGAAATTAATTTAAATGAACAGTGTACGTGATACGAATTCCTAGTAAGGTGAGTGACTGAGTAATCGTATGACCAAATTAACAAGCACCCGAACCGTGAACTGAGTTATGCCAGGGTACCATCTTTCCCTGATGTGGTACGAGTGTTAGCCACTGCATCGTATTATTCTTTTGGACTAATTTAGTATTTGGCCTATGTTCGGATATACAGCAAGTTTGTATGCGGTCGGATCAATTAACAGTTTTACCTATAATGCTAATTGTTTATTGAATACCAATAAAACATCTACATAATATTTCCGATGAATGTAAAATACGATACACAGGGGGCGGGGCCATGCAGCCAAGCAGCCCAGACGTGTTTGGAGAGAGCTCCCATGTCTGGGGACAGAATACTGGGAATTAAACCCACCAATTTTTACCCAACAGCTGCAGACCAAGAGATCCACAACCGGGAGGGGCTGCTGCACAGAACGGTACCTCTCCCAAGCACTGGACTAGCAGACCAAACATATCGAGGCCTGCGGCCTACTCGCTACCGAGCCACGAGGAGACGGCCGCTCCACGGGCACGAGAGCAGGGAACGAACTCCCGGGGAAAAGTCTCCCGCCTCCCCCCCCAGGACCGGTGGGGGTCATCCCGGTCCACACACTAGAGCGGATAATACTTAACCAAGCGCTGCACTTAGGCGCGCGGAGGACAAGAGAGAGCCACGAGGCCCGATCAAAATGGCTGACGGCATCATCACCTACACACAGCTACAGACCCCCAGCGACTGGGAGGCTGCCTCTAATGCAAGGTTCGAAGCCATGTGGGAGCAGTTCTGGGCTAAGCTAGCACATAAACACCGGCTGCCTCAGCCACTAAATCTCGGGAAGAAACCCAGAACACCCACGGCAAGACAACTAGCCAGGGCCGTGCACCCTGAGCAGCCCTCGACCGGGACAAGTATACCGGCTACACGCCAGCAACAAGCCATCGCACCCGAGAGGCATGCACCCACTGTTGCCCATCGGAGCCCGGACAAGCATAGAGGTGTCGGCAAAACCCCCGTGAGAAGGAAAAGCGGGAGGAGCAGACCCCAACAAGCCCGGTGCATTGGCACCCAAAGGTGGACGGGTCTACGCGGCTCGCAATACCGAGCACACCTACGAGAATACGTACCGCAGTCCGCTCAACAAGACCAGGGACATGCACGCAGACAAGCCGGGAGGCCAGCTCAAGCGGCTGCTCGCAGCTGGGACTGTACAGCCGCAAGACAGGAGACAGCTATTGCACGGAATGCCTCTGAATGCTCCCAGACCTATGCTGTAAGCCTGCCGACCTCTGGTATAGGGTGAATGTAACAAGCTGGCATACTGATATTATGCCTACTGTCCCTGATTATCCATTAGGGGTTCGATTGTCTTCTGTCTTGCTGTCCCCTTTCCCCCTTTTAGTCCCCATAGCATAGTTATCACCAACGAAGTTATATTTGCTTTGTATCAGAGGAAAGTTAATACCTACCGATGCATGCTACTACAATCACTTACGTTCACTTAAGAGACACTGTTTTGATTAGTCTAGCATACTCTAACAGCTGCCCTGCTGAAGTATCAACGATAGCCTAGCATGTTACTTTCCTTATTAGCCTAGCTAGCTACTAGCCTAGTTACTAGCCTAGCATGTTTTTGCAAACACAAATATGTCTCCCTATCGATGAGAATACTCACCTGCATAACCCTGTGTACATATTTTCTTTATGTGATCCACATATTACTAGCATGTTACCTCTACTAATATAATCGGTGTAAATCTTCTTAACCAAGCTTGTCTAAAATATAAAACTGTGCTTGTTACTTCTATGCCCCGCATGTTAAGCGAGGAAATGCCTGAGGATTGCTTTTGGGGCACCTCAGAACCACATGTACCATTCTTATGCACTGAAAAAATAAAGAATAAAAAAAATAAAAAATAAAAATAATAAAAATACGATACACGTGAACAGGTTTGAACAGTTGCACAGATTAATAAATGTATAGTTGCGTGGTATATGAGGTTGAATTTGTGGTAACTTGTAATTAAGTATTTTTTTCCCTAGATGGCAATGTAAGGCTGATTAGATGCTTTTACCGGACACTTTTTTTTTTTTTTTAAAGTGAACTTTGTATCTATATGTGTGTTTCCTTGCATGATTTGCAGATACGATCAGACTGATACAGTTACAGTTACTGTTAGAATGCGGTTTATAGCTGATATTAATTGATCCAATAAAGTGAAGCTTTTGGGTATACTATGAATTGTTACAATATGGGTATATTCCTAGTCTATGACTTAATTAAGCTATTTGCAGCCTGATGCTGCTAGT
>OW240922.1:127646160-127672505 GCA_933207985.1 Pelobates cultripes | reverse complement strand
ATGAGCTTGTGGGGCCTTTTCGGGTTGAGGATGAGTCAAGCTCAACTCCCAGTCCTACTGCCAGTTCCTGGAAGACACCTTCTTCAAGCAGTGGTACAGGAAGAAGTCTGCATCCTTCAAGAAAAACATGATTTTCATGCAGGACAATGCTCCATCAGACGCGTCCAAGTACTCCACAGCGTGGCTGGCAAGAAAGGGTATAAAAGAAGAAAATCTAATGACATGGCCTCCTTGTTCACCTGATCTGAACCCCATTGGGAACCTGTGGTCCATCATCAAATGTGAGATTTACAAGGAGGGAAAACAGTACACCTCTCTGAACAGTGTCTGGGAGGCTGTGGTTGCTGCTGCACTCAATGTTGATGGTGAACAGATCAAAACACTGACAGAATCCATGGATGGCAGGCTTTTGAGTGTCCTTACAAGAAAGGTGGCTATATTGGTCACTGATTTGTTTTGTTTTGTTTTGAATGTCAGAAATGTATATTTGTGAATGTTGAGATGTTATATTGGTTTCACTGGTAATAATAGAAAATAATTTAGAATGGGTATATATTTGTTTTTGTTAAGTTGCCTAATAATTATGCACAGTAATAGTCACCTGCACACACAGATATCCCCCTAACATAGCTAAAACTAAAAACAAACTAAAAACTACTTCCAAAAATATTCAGCTTTGATATTAATGAGTTTTTTGGGTTCATTGAGAACATGGTTGTTGTTCAATAATAAAATTAATCCTCAAAAATACAACTTGCCTAATAATTCTGCACTCCCTGTACACACTGCTTCCACTACACACAAACACACTGCATCACCTGCACAAACTGGTATCCCTATACACTACATACCATAAGCACACATATTAGATCCTCTACAATAACACATAACACATCCCCTACACACTCCACTCCCTGTGAGCGAACTCATGGGTGGGTAGAACTTATGAGTGGGCCTTATGGGCATACTCACCGTCAGGCCCTGGGGCCCAGACCTTGAGCTGTGTAAGGGGCCCCAAAAAAATGGAGCTGCTTCCAGTTCTCCCAGAACATTGAATTTTGTGACCACAGTTGCAAACAGCCTCCAGAGATCCTGTTCTACACCAGACCAGTGGAGCCAAACTGCAGCCCATCATCATCCTCATTTGGTTGTAAGTAGGCAATCTAGTATATTATTAGTGACAATAATCTATAATTTACCTCACATTAAAGGGACACTATATTTCCCAGAACGACTGGAGCTTAATGAAGTGGTTCTGGTGTCTATAGCCGGTCCCTGCAGGCTTTTTAATGTAAACACACACTGTGGGCAGCACTGGCGTTAGTTCGTATGGCAGCTCATATAGGTGGGGCATTGTGATGTCACATGGGGGGCGGCAAATACAGCTGTTCCCCATGCAGCCACAGGTGCCTCTGTGCTGGGAGATTGTGATTACTCTTCACTTCCTCCCAGCCTACAGAGCAGCGCATGGGAGAGAGAGAGGAGGAGGCATGATTTAATCTTACAACAAATCCACTAAGCAAATCTTTATAAATTTGGGTGGGATCAGCTCTGTTTCCACAGTTTATTGGTGTTTACTCTGATGTCTGTATTAATATTGAGGGATTTCTAAGTAGTAACATCAGTGTGTGTCAGCAGGGCCAGCCGTTGGGGTGTGCACGCTGTGCGGTCACGCAGGGTGCCATCACAACAGAGGCGCCCGGCGGACAACACAGCTCACAAGTTGGGGACACCAGCCTATTCAATTTAAACGATTCGCTGGTGGTCCACTGGTACGCACCAGTAGTAGGTGCAGTCAGATTATAGCCTCTCCCTCGTGGTTCCGGCGCTCAGTTAGTGAGTCAGAGCACACGCTCAGAGATTCTCAGCCTGCGCTTTGACAACATTGAAAGTCAGAGCCGTGAAGGAGCGGGTATGGCAAAGAGCTAGTGATTAGCATAACATCAATATCCGTTATAAAACCAGGAAAAGGTGGGCACCATTGCACTGATTTGGTGGTGCAATGGGCCACTTGACTGATTTTGCCCCCCAGGCCTAAGGCTGCCAGCCCTCCCCTGAGCATTAACATGTCAAAGGACTTCCTATCTAAGAGGCAAACCAGGCTTCCAGGGCACTTAGGTGTGACTTCTCACAAATTACTGAATAGCTCTGCTGGAGTCCCCAGCTTCAAAGAATACCTCAGGTTGTAAGCCCTGTCCTTTCATACAATCAATTAAAGGACCACTCTAGGCACCCAGACCACTTCAGCTTAATGAAGTGGTCTGGGTGCCAGGTCTAGCTAGGGTTAACCCATTCTTTTATAAACATAGCAGTTTTATAAACATAGCCTTCCCCCAAAGCCTCTAGCGGCTGTCTCATTGACAGCCGCTAGAGGCGCTTGCGTGCTTCTCACTGTGATTTTCACAGTGACAGCACGCCAGCGTCCATAGGAAAGCATTGATAATGCTTTCCTATGCGACCGGCTGAATGCGCGCGCAGCTCTTGCCGCGCGTGCGCATTCAGCCGACGGGGAGGATCGGAGGAGGAGAGCTCCCCACCCAGCGCTGGAAAAAGGTAAGTTTAAACCCCTTTCCCCCTTCCAGAGCCGGACGAGTATGTTTTCCTGGCACTATAGTGGTCCTTTAACCCCTTCTGTAATGTTAAAATGTGTGTGTGGAGGTTTGGAACTATTGTAGACTTTCTGGACCTGAGAGAGAACTTGATTATCTCCCAGACACAATGACGCCAGGGCGTGCTTATGTTTTGGGTTACTTTAAATGGAGACCCCCTGTGCATAAAAGCTGTGTGTTCCAAATAAAGACTGTCAGAGTTTGTACCTCCAGAAATGTGTCTTGTCGAGTTACTGGAGGGGAGGAAGATTTAACCCCTGTGTCTGCTGTTCCAGCTTGCAGTGGGGAAAGTCCTTGTAAGGACTAAGAGCTTCCAGGATTAAGTGCCGTCACTTCTTGGGAGCGCATAGAGCTAAGTCCCTTAACCATGTAAGAGTTCCTGATCGGCTGAAGGAAGGGAACTACCAGAGGTAACTGGCCTGGTTACCCGGGAATCCGCTGCACATGCCATTACGCAGCTTCTCGCAGGAGAGCAGACACCATCCACCATGACACAGCTCCCGCAGGAGAATAGACACCAACCGCCACGATGCAGCTCCCGCAGGAGAGCGGAAACCATCCGCCATGACGCAGATCGTGAATTAGAGCAGACACCAACCACCATTAGGCAGCTCCCACAGGAGAGCAGACACCATACGCCATGATGCAGCTCCCGCAGGAGAATAGACACCAACCACCATTAGGCAGCTCCCGCAGGAGAGCAGACACCATGCGCCATGACGCAGCTCCCGCAGGAGAATAGACACTATCCACCATGAAGCAGCTCTCGCAGGAGAGCAGACACTTTTCCGCCATGACGCAGCTCCCGCAGGAGAGCAGGCACCAACCGCCATGACGCAGCTCCCTCAGGAGAGCAGACACCATCCGCCATGACGCAGCTCCCGCAGGAAAGCAGACACCATCCGCCATGACGCAGCTCCCACAGGAGAGCAGGCACCATCCGCCATGATGCAGCTTCCACAGGAGAGCAGACACCATCCGCCATGATGCAGCTCCTGCAGGAGAGCAGACACCATCCGCTATGACGCAGGTGAGCAGGCACCATCCGCCATGACGCAGCTTCCACAGGAGAGCAGACATTATCCGTCATGATGCAGTTTGCGCAGGAGAGTAGACACCATCCACCAGGGCTGCCATCAGAAATTTTGGGGCCCCTGACACAGCTCAAGGTCTGGGCCCCCCGGTGCCTGCACCCGAGTCCGCCCAAAGTGCTGCCCCCACCCCCACCCGAGTCCGCACACAGGGTTGCAGTGTCTGCAGGGCTGGTGCAAGGATTTTTGCCGCCCTAGGCAAAAGTAAAGTTTGCCGCCCCCCCATGTGACATCACAATGCCCCACCCATATGATCTGCCATGTTAACTAACACCAGTGCTGCAGTGCCGCCGTGTTTACATTAAAAGGCCTGCAGGGACAGGCTATAGACACCAGAACCACTAAATTAAGCTGCAGTGGTTCTGGGGACTATAATGTCCCTTTAATGTGAGGTAAATTAGAGATTAGTGCCACGAATAATATACTAGATTGCCTACTTACAACCAGATGAGGATGATGATGGGCTCTAGCTGCCGTCTAGCTCCACTGGTCTGGTGAAGAACAGGCTCTCTGGAGGCGGTTTGTAACTGTGGTCACAAAGATCAATGTTCTGGGAGACCGGAAAGCAGCTCCATTTTTTTGAGGGCCCTTTACACAGCTCAAGGACTGGGTCCCAGGGTCCACCTTCATGTTCCATCAATGAGTTTGTTCACAGGGGGTGGAGTGTGTGTGTGGGGATGTCCTGATGTGTGTAAGGAATGCATTGTGTGAATCTGTGTTTGTATGTGTAAGGGCTGCAAGGTGAGTTTGTGTATGTATGGGATGCAGTGTGTGCGTCTGTAAGGGATGCATTGAGTGTGTGTAAGGGGTGCATTGTGTGTTGCTGTGTGTAAGGGATGCATTGCTTGTGTATGTGTGTCTGTGTGTAATGCATTGTGTGTTTTTCTGTGTGCAAGGGGTGCATTGTGTGTGTGTGTGATGGATGTCAATCTCTCCCCTCCCCCCGTCAATTTCCTTCTCCCCCCCTCTCCCTCCAATTTCCTTCTTCTCCCCCTCCCTCCCTCTCTCCAATTTCCTTCTTCTCCCCCTCCCTCTCCATTTCCTTCTCCCCCCCTCAATTTCCTTCCTCTCCCCTCCAATTTCCTTCTCTCCCCCTCCCTCAAATTTCCTTCCCCGTCCCTCAAATTTCCTTCCTCTCCCCCCGTCCCTCAAATTTCCTTCCTCTCCTCCCGTCCCTCAAACTTTCTTCCTCTCCCCCATCCCTCAAATTTTCTTCCTCTCCCCCTGTCCCTCAAATTTCCTTCCTCTCCCCTGTCCCTCAAATTTCCTTCCTCTCTCCCTCCCTCAAATTTCCTTCCTCTTTCTTTTCCCTCCCCTCAAATTTTCCTTCCTCTCCCCCCCCCTCAAAATTTCCTTCCTCTCCCTCCCCTCAGTACAGCTACTCCCCCCCTCCCTCAAACTTCCTTCTCTCCCCCCTCAAATGTCCTTCCTCTCCCTCCCTCCCTCAAATTTCCTTCCTCCCCCCTCAAATTTCCTTCCTCTCCCCCCATCAAATTTCCTTCCTCTTCCTCCACTCCCTCAAATTCCCTTCCTTTCTCTCCCCTCAAATTTCCTGCCTTCCTCTCCCCCCTCCCTCAAATTTCCTTCCACTCCCCCCCTCAAATTTCCTTCCTTTCCCTCCCCCCCTCAAATTTCCTTCCTCTCCCTCCCCCCTCAAATTTCCTTCCTCTCCCTCCCTCAAATTTCCTTCCTCTCCCTCAAATTTCCTCCCTTCCTCTCCCCCCCTCAAATTTCCTTCTCTCTCCCTCACAATTTCCTTCCCTCTCCCCCCCTCCTCAAATTTCCTCCCCTAACTCTCCCCCCTTCTCTCAAACTTCCTCCCTTCCTCTCCCCACTCAAATTTCCTCCTTCCTCTCCCCCCCCCTCAAATTTCCTCCTTCCTCTTCCCCCCTCCTCAAATTTCAGCCTTCCTCTCCCCCTCCCTCAAATTTTCTTCCTCTCCCCCCCTCAAATTTGATAACGGTTGTCATGGGCCCAGCGGTCCTGGGGGGCCTGGACTGCTCAGGTCGTCCGGGGCCCACATTCAGTGGGTGCATACCGGGTCGCAGGGTGCCCAGCCTCTTCTCCTGGGGGGCCCAGAAGCCGGTCACCTCAGGGCCCCCCAGAGGCTGGCCCTGCTGACACCCGGCGGGCGGGCGCGTGAGGGAGCACTCTCCTCTGTGTGCTTCCTCTTCAGCTCCCTCGCGCGCCGCGTACTGATGCCAGCGCCGGAAGATGACGTCATCTTCCGGCTCCGGCATCAGTACGGTGCGCGAGGGAGCTGAAGAGGAAGCACACCGAGGAGAGTGCTCTCTCGCGCACCCGCCCGCCGGGTGTCAGCAGGGCCAGCCTCTGGGGGGCCCTGAGGTGACCGGCTTCTGGGCCCCCCAGGAGAAGAGGCTGGCCCAGTGGGTACATACCAGGGTCGCAGGGCACCCTGCGACCCGGTATGTACCCACTGAATGTGGGGCCCGGACGACCTGAGCAGTCCAGGCCCCCCAGGACTGCCGGGCCCATGACAACCGTTACGGTTGTCATGCCCTGATGGCGGCCCTGCCATCCACCATAACACAGCTCCTGCAGGAGAGTAGACACCATCCGCCATGACGCAGCTTCCGCAGGAGTGCAGACACTTTTCCACCATGACACAGCTTCCGCAGGAGAGCAGACACCATCCACCATGACGCAGCTCCTGCAGGAGAACAGACACCATCCGCCGTGACGTAATTCCTGCAGGAGAGCAGACACCATCCGTCATGATGCAGTTTGCGCAGGAGAGCAGACACCATCCGCCATGACGGAGCTTCTGCAGGAGTGCAGACACTTTCCCGCCATGACGCAGCTGTGAAGAAAATAGACTTTTGTTCGGTATTTTCTTCTATGTTCGGGCTTTTTGTACAGTATTTCATGCATATTGACTCTATTGGTTCGGTAGTTTGAAACTACCGAACACCGACCACCCTCCTGGCTCATTAACTTCAAAAGAACCGTCTATCAAGAGCTCTCTGGGCGGCCGCTGTTCGTATAGCCGAATGCCACGTGGAACAGAAAACGCCGGCCATCTTGTTCGCACGAAAGGAGGCAGCGGGTCTTGGTCGTCGAGTGTCTGGAACTAAAATCGGACACTCGACCTCACGAACCACCGCTGAAACTACTGAACGCCTGCTTCCTTTAGTTGCTGAACCGCCAGGAGAGCGCCATTCGGTAGTTTTGTGCAAACGTACAAGGGGAGCAATCGCTCCTATGAGCCAGGAGGATCCATTTGGTACTTTGTTCGGTTTTTACCTTGTTCTAAATTGACCGACCGCCACTTCGTGGAACTGTTTTGGGCAGGAGCCTCGTGTGTGGTCAGTAAAATATAACTTCCATGCTTTTTAAGAACCCCTGAACCGATCTGGGTGAAATTTGGATATGTTGGTCCCCCAGATCGGGGCTATCAGGGGCTGAATTTGTGGGGATACCTTGTGTGGAAAGGGGTGTTCTAAGTTTTGGGGAAATTGTGTGCCCTCTGCCTGGAGATAATTGGTTTATTCCTTAACTTATCTCAATATCTCCCAGGCAGAGAGAGGGCGGGAGTTACTGTAAATCTGTATGTTGATTGGTTGTTGTCTTTATTTGCTGTGGGAGGTCCTCTTGCAGGAGGATTTCTCATAAAAGCCAGTGCGTTATCAATAAACTTCAGTCCTGTTACACCCTTCATGAAGTCTAGGCTCATGTTTGGGGGATATTTCATCTGCTGGGGAGAATCATCTTGGAAGCTGCATTCATCTACACTATTCCTGCTGCAGCTATAATCACTTATGCTCAGCTCTTGGGAAAGGAATAAAAGGCTGCAGCACCATAACCACTGCAGGTCTTAACAGTAGCTTCTGCAGGAGAGTAGACAACATCCACCATGATGCAGGTCCCGCAGGAGAGCAGACACCATCCGTCATGACACAGCTCCCGCAGGAGAGCAGACACCATCCGCTATGATGCAGGTGAACAGGCACCATCTGCCATGACACAGCTTCCACAGGAGAGCAGACATTATCCGTCATGACGCAGTTTGTGCAGGAGAGCAGACACCATCCACCATAACGCAGCTCCCGCAGGAGAGCAGACACCATCCGCCATGACGCAGCTTCCGCAGGAGAGCAGACACCATCCGTCATGAGGCAGTTTGCGCAGGAGAGAAGACATCATCCACCATAACGCAGCTCCCGCAAGAGAGCAGACACCATCCGCCATGACGCAGCTTCCGCAGGAGAGCAGACACCATCCGCCATGACGCAGCTTCTGCAGGAGAACAGACACCATCCGCCATGACGCAGCTTCTGCAGGAGAGCAGACACCATCCGCCATCACGCAGCTTCTGCAGGAGAGCAGACACCATCCGTCATGATGCAGTTTATGCAGGAGAGCAGACACCATCCGCCATGACGCAGGTCCCGCAGGAGAGCAGACACCATCCGCCATGACCGGCCTTTTCATATAATGTATATATTATAATCCCATTGTACAGCGCTCCAAAATTTGTTGGTGCTTTATAAATAATAATAATAATGTGGAGAATCTTTAACCCCAATACAAAGGATTATACTTGTTTCTCTAAGACTGTGCTTACTTATTCCAGAATAGATTATATAATGACAAATATTGGAATTATTAAGAATATAAAAAAAAATTTAAATTATTACTACCCCCTGGACTGATCATAACACCATAATGATACAACTAAAGCATGTTCATGGAGATTAAATGATTATTTATTCAATAAACCACACAACATGATGAACTTTTAAAAAATAAACTAAGTTGTATTTTGAAGAAAATGATAGTGAAGAAGTATCATCTTCCACAATATGGTGTGTATCGTGTAATACGCGGCCATTTAATAAAAATTGGGACATATGAAAAGAAAAATAGTTTGTTAGATTTACCTGAGCTATATTTACAATTGGACACTAAGTGCCCTAAATAAAGAGGTCCCCTCTAGGGAGAATACGTTAAGAATCATTGAAATAGAAAAAATAATTAACGATGCATTAATAATAAGGGCAAATGAAAGGCTCGATATTCAAAAGAGAACATGGTATTATAAGGGTAATAAGCCGGATAAGTTATTATCTAATCAAATAAAAAAAAAAGAAAAAGCAAATAAATGTATTTCTAAAATCCTATATAAAGATCAAACTCTCATGATACCGGAGAAAATAGGATGGGCTTTTCAAGACTACTATAAGATCTTATATAATTTGCCTATAGCGCCTCCTGATAGAGATATAGAGGACTTTTTAAAGAAAAGTAAAATACCTAAAATTACGCAAGAACATTTGTTATTATTAAATTTGCCTTTTATGGAAGAAGAGATAAATAGAGCTATTAGGAACCTTTTGGCATTTGGTTTGGAGGGAGCTATATTGGAAGCAACTATGGCATTGTATCTTGAAACCATCATCAAAAGTGGTGGGAAATGGGTTTAGCTCTGAATGGTTCACATTGGGAAATGGAACCAGACAGGGCTGCCCATTGTCCCCAATATTATATATAATGTCATTGGAGCCTCTGGCAGCAATCATAAGGAAGAAAGAGGCAGTCAGAGGATTTATTTGTGATCATATCCAATATAAGTTAAATTTATATGCAGATGATGTCATTTTAACACTACAAGATCCATGTAATTCTATGAAGGCAGTGATGAATATTTAGGATAATTTTGCAAAAATATCGGGTTAGAAATTGAATATAGGAAAGTCAATAGCGTTAGGGAGTAATATTGAAGAGAGTGATAGAAAAGTATTAAGTGATAGATATGGATTTAAGTGGGAGTTAAATTCAATAAATTATCTAGGAATTCAAATTAGCATGGATATAACAACGATTGTAGAAAAAAACGTTTTGCCTCTATTAAAACAAATGAATAAAAAATTAATTGATTGGAAAAATATCCCAATTTCTTGGTGGGGTAGAATAAATTAGGCGACTTTAACTGTATTTTTGATACCTCTTGGGATAAACAATTGGCTAAAAATCAGAAGATAGATACATCTCTTAAAAGGCAGGCTGCAGAGTGATTAAGAAAGCGTATATGTTTGACTGTTGGAGATTGTTTAACCCCAATGAAAGAAATTTTACGCACAGATCTATCCCTCACAATTCGGCTGCTCGGATAGATATGATTTTGGGAAATCTAAAATTAGTTCAGGCAATTTCTTTAATTTCTATTGTTGAAAATACTTGGTCAGACCATGATATGGTAATCGCAGATCTGGTGGAAATTAATAAGAGACCTCCGCAGATCTGGAAATTGGCAGATTATCTGCTAAAAAATAAAGCAAATGTAGAACATATAGAGAAGTTAATCGATTTCTTTATTAAGGAGAATTCATCTGATGATGTATCTAAAGAATGTTTATGGTCCTCCTGTAAAGTAGTAATCAGGGGATACTGGATAAAACTTTCAAGTTTCCAAAAAAGGAATGTAGACAATATTTTATCGGATCTCTATATTCAATTTTATAATCTCTCTAAAGCTAACAAACAAGTTTACTCTGAAGAGAGAGCCTTAGCTATTAAAGTCTACCAAGAAAAGATAAATGATCAGATTAAGAATAGGGTGGAACGTAATCTAAATAAGTTAAATATTAAATATTATTATAAGAACAACCGGGTAGACTCAGTCTTAACAAATAAACTGAAGAAAAAGATGACTGACCATAAGATCTCTAAATTAAGAGATGGAATTAATTACATCTATGAGCCTGAAGAAATCGCCAGTAAATTTAGAGTTTTTTAGCAAAAACTTTATAACCTGAATAAATCCCCCAACCTAGGTTTGTTGGACAATTACTTGAAAAATTCCAATCTATCTAAATTATCTAATGACCAGATGGTGAAACTTAATAGAAATATATCTCATCATGAAGTTGAGTTAGCAATTGATAAACTTGTTAATAGTAAAGCTCCTGGACCGGATGGGTAAACGAATTTGTTTTTTAAGGTTTTTAAAAGACAATTAATTCCGTTGTTAACTAATACCTTTAACGAACTGGCAATCAAAGGGAATGCATCTCAAGATTTATTAAGGGCACAAATTACTCAAATTTTGAAACAGGGCAAAAGCCCAGATGATGTGAGTAATTATCGTCCTATTTCTCTGGTTAATGTGGATATGAAACTTTATGCCGCAATTTTAGCGGAACGTTTGAAAATAGTTTTGCCATCACTTATACATAGGGACCAGATAGGTTTTATGCAGGGAAGGCACTCCTCAAATAACACCCGTAGAATGGGCTCAGGTTGAGGGAACCCCCCTTCTGACCCTGTCGGTGGACGCAGAAAAAGCTTTCGACAGGGTCGGATGGGGGTATCTGAAGAGAACTTTGTTACAGTTCGGTTTTGACGAGTGGTTCTTGAATGTGGTGGGAGCTATATATTCAAATCCCTCTGCCCGTATAGTAGCCTGTGATTTATGCTCTGATTGGTTCTATATTAATAATGGGACGAGACAGGGATGTCCTCTCTCACCTTTATCATACGTCTTATCAATTGAACCACTAGCAAATAATATTAGACAAAATGCAGGGATTAAAGGATTAGGAACTCAACTTGATGAATGGAAGATATGTCTATATGCTGACAATATCTTAATTTCTATTACGGATCCACTGGTCTCTCTTCCTCATTTAATGCAAGAATTTAACAACTATAGTAGTGTTTCAAATTATAATTTGAACACGAATAAAACAATAGCTATGCCGATTAATATACATAAAGATAATTTATTTTCCCTAAAGAAAGATTTTGACTTTAAATGGACAAAAAAAAGAGTTTATATATTTGGGGGTAATTATAACTGCAGATATAAGACGGACTATGGAAATTAATTTTTTGAAACTGTTAAAAGAGACTAATGTTATTAAAAGAATGGAGAGTGCATGAAATCTCCTGGTGGGGAAGGATAAATACTATTAAAGCCTATATAATTCCTAAATGGGCATACTTATTCAGTATGCTCCCTCTCTCGATTTCGAGCTATTGGCTGAATATGCTGCAAAATAGCATTACAGCTTATGTTTGGAGAGGGAAGAGACCAAGAATTAGTACATATACTCTATCAAGGAAGGCCCACCAGGGGGGTTGGGTTACCCCCTAGTTAATTAAATCTACCAGGCTAATATGCTTGTTCATGTCAGTAAATTACAACTAAGTGATTCTATAGACCAAGCTTGGTATAAAATAGAGGCAGCCAGACTTGATTTAGATAACCTTGAAATCCTCCTATGGAGAGAGGCAAGCCAGAATAAGCATTTATGCGAGATTGGTTCTCATTTTCCTTTGTCTTTATCACAGACATTAAAAGAATGGATTAATATAAAGAAGAAGTTGAATATTAATAGAAAACTATATGAGAACCTTAGTCTAAGGTCGTTAGAACGTTTTATGCTAGAGATAAACCTGACGAATTGGTTTAAAGATCCTAATCATAAGATAAAAGATCTTTATAATGATCACCAATTGAAAAGCTTTGAAGTTTTGAAAAACTGGTTAGATTTACCCTCTAGAGAATTATTTAATTTTCTTCGTATTAAGAGATACTTGAAAGATAACTTATTGGCTTTAGATGGCCGTTTTGGAAAATTGTTTAGGAAAATTTTTTCAGGATGTAACGTTAAAAAGATTTTCTCTGTTGCAGTTGAACTGATAAAAATGAAAGGGACTCCACCTATCCCCAAAGCCTTAACCAAATGGGAAACTGATCTTGCAATTTCCATTCCATTTAATAGTTGGTGTAAATCCTTTATGAGGACTAAAAAAAACATTCACTGCCTGAATATTCTAGAGACTTTTACTAAAATATTGTATAGATGGTACTTGGTACCGACTAGACTTGCTAAAATTTCTATTACTAATCCATCTAATTGTTGGCAGTGTCTACACCCAGATGGCTCTATGTTTCATATATGGTGGACCTGCCATCGAATCAAGTCTCTCTGGACTATTACATATGAATTTATAAATAGAATTGGAGGTATTTATTTGGAATTCAAACCGGAAGTCGCCCTACTCCATCTTATGGGCTTAGAAATAAAGGATAATCTTGATATTGTGATTATACATTGTCTAATGGCTACTAAAATATTAATAGATTTTGGAAAAGTACTGATATTCCTACTAGAGATCAAGTCAAAGACCAACTCCTATTCCAAGTCGAGATGGAAAAGGGGTTAATGTACATGAGAGAATATCCCAATGTTAATATTCTGACGTTTTATTCTTGTTGATAAAATTAATGGGCTTTAATGAGTTTGAGGAGGTGGGGTTACTTCATACGATCACCTTATGGCTAATCTGATGATCTCATAACGGGCTCTATTATCGGGCTCTTTGTCCACATACTGATATTACTTAATGTGGTATTGGATCTGCAATATATCTGACCAGTTCTGTCTTTGTTTTTGTCTGTCTTATTTATAAGGTTTTTAAGGCCGTTTTTGGACCATGATATCCCCTCTATGGGATTTTAATGTTACTATATTATTGTGTACTAGACGGCTTATTTCTGATGTAATTTGAAATAGATTAATTTACCTTTGTATGTCTAATGGGGATAGGAGTCCTTATTTTTTTTCTGTAAGGGTCCTTCCCCCAGATGTCGTTATGTCTATCAATATTTTCATTAAAAAAATCTAATAAAAAGAAATTAAGCAAAAATTAGGCTCAGAGCACTTCGTTTAAGCCATCCAATCAGAGTGCTCTGACAGGTAAATGAAGAGACTGACAGGTAAGTCTCTACATTTACCTGTCACAGCACTCTGATTGGTTGGTTTTAAAGCCACCAATCAGAGTGCTCTGTGTCATTTTACACAGTGTGGGAAAGTTCTTTGGAGGGGGGAGGACAAGGGCCAGAGGGGAGGACAATAGGTTCCCCCCCTCATTGGTATTTAGGGCTCCCACCCACTGCTCAGGGGTGGGGGCCAGGGGGAGGACATTAGGTCCCCCCCTTATTCTAATTTAGGTTCCCCCCCCCCTTATTTTACTGTAGCGCCCCCACCCACCATTCAGGTTAAAAGCCCCTACTTGCGCGGCACGGGTGGGGGCTCGGGAGGGGGTATTTTTAAAAAAAATTCTTTATTTTTCTGTGCACAGTTGTACATGCGCGTTACATTCAGCATTTCATGAGATCGTAAGTTTGCAAATATTCAACAGTAGCAGGTAATCCCTTAGCATGTGGGGTTGGTGTTAGGATTTACGGTGAAATGCGTATGGTAAGCACTTTTTTATTTTGGCCATGTTTGGGAACAAACCCGGGGCTAGCTAGATGTCTGCAGGCTAGTGATTGGATTGTGTTGCGCTCCCAGGGTACTACAGGCATGGGGTGTGGTGTATGCTCCTTTGTGGTGCATGAGGCTGCAGGGCTGCGTAGGAGCCTACACATGTGTGGTGTCAGGTTGGCGTCTATGTGCGTTAATAGTGCCAGGGTGTGTGTACCTACTGGGTACTATATGCTGAGTGATATTCATGTTCGTGTGGACGTTGATCCGGTCGATGACTTGGTGGTGGACTGGCACGCTTAGTGTTACCCCTAACCTAAGGGAGTGGCGGGGGGGGGGTGTTTAAGGCGCTTCTTGTTGCCAGATTGCCTGGGTCTCAGAGGCCAGTGGCTTGCTGAGTGAGAGAAGTGTGTAAACCCCGTTATGTTTGAGGGTAGTGGTACCTATCCCAGGAGTTGGGGTGTGTTGTCAGCATGTGCATACAAGAAAATAGAAGAGAATAAATAAATAAATAAATAAATAAAATAAAAATAACAATAAAAAAAAATAAAAAAAAAAAACCAACAAAAAAAAAAACCATAGTAACTGAACATGATAAACTCTTAATTGGTGTGGGTAAAAGTCCAAGCAAGTAGTTGGTCGGTGTGGTTTTCGATAGCCAGATGGTTGTTCAGCGGCCAGGTTGGCTCAATCCCAGATAAGGGTCAGGTGTTGGGGCGCTGTGGGTATTCCGCCCGTTGTCCGGTTGAGGTGTTGGGTGTTGGGTCCCAGGTGACATCTTGATTGTCGTCTGTGGTAGGCGGTTGACTCGGCTGCAATCCCATTGCGGACAGGAAGGCTGGGGCTCCCATGGGGGAGGTAAGGTTGTGGGTGGTCCCAGCATGATGGACAATTAAGGAGCCGGTGTTCCCCCATCTGTATGGTATGTTCGCTTTGCGTAGAGTGGACGTTACTGGGCCAAAAGATTTGCGTCTAAGCTCTGGTGAGGTCTTGAAAAAATAATAACTTAGCGTCCTCAAATTCCAGTGGCGTTTTGCCTTTCAGGGCAGTCATTATTTGAATCTTGTCATGTATGGTGACACATCGCAGGATGACATCTCTGGGGGTGCCCGGTGCGGTGCGTGCTGAGCCTGTTACTCGGTACATACCGTCCAGTGTGATTTTCTTAACTATTGGTTGTGACAGGATTGTATTTAAGAGACGTCGCGTGTAGTGCGGCAGTTCTTCAGTGGTGATGGTGTTGGGTATGCCGTGGATCTTTATGTGTGTTCGGCGTTGTTTGTCTTCCAGGGACATTATTTGGGTTGCTAGGACGTGTTGTTCCATGTGCAGCTGTTGGACTGAGTCTTTCAGGGTGGTCATAGTGGTATGGACGCCTGCTATGTCCCTCTCCGCGTTTGTGACACAGTCTGTGACTCGTTGCATGTCCCTTTTAATCAGGGCTACATCTGCAGCCAGTAGCTTCTGGATGTCTGCCAAGAGGGCTTTCAGGTCCCCTTTAGTGGTGGGGGCTGAGTCCTCTGGCAGGGCTGGGGGTGTTGTGTGTCCCACCTGGGTGTTCTGCGTGTGGAGGGTCTCGTCTCCCTCTCTCTCCGGGACGGGGGCCATGTTTGGCGGGAAATCTGCATATGCTGGCACGGTCTGCGCTGGTCGGAGCAGCATTTCCCCTATGTCCCTACCTTGGGTAGTATTTCCAGCCGTGGGTTTAGGGGTGCGTCGGCCCATGGTTGGTGCGTCCTGCAGGGGGCAGACTGGGTAATCGCGACCCGCTCCCTATCAGCCGAGGAGTGCCTCGAGGCTAAGGATTGGTGTGGCACGGTAGGCCGCGGTTTTGTGCTGCTGCCTGGGTTGCTTGGCGGCTTGTAAAAAGGGCATCAAACTGCTCGCCCCAACGTTGTGGTGCTGGAAATGCACTTTGTTTTGCCGGATGGCCCCTGTGTCGGGTGATTTTAGCAAGATTGTGGTCGGCAATCTGGGAGCTACGTAAGATGGCGTCTATACAGGTTGGTCATCAGGCTTCGCCCCCCAAGGGGGTATTTTTTTATTTATTTTTTACAGTAAGCAGCCTGTGGCTGCTCACTGTTTAATAGACATGCCCCTTCTGGCGGTATAGCGAGTAGGGAGGGGCATAATTTACTAATACTAAGTAATCTTTACTTAGTATTAGTAAATTTGGCTGAAAGACCAATTTAGGTCTTTCAGCCTTTTAGCAGATAGCTCCCTAATACCGTGGGAATTAGGGAGTTATCTACTTATTCATTCCTGTCATTACATTGACTGGCCAAGTAACTTCCATTTTATACGAATGTATGTTACTTGATTGTTGTAAGTGTTGCAAATGCTTACAGTTGAATCCTGGCTATGTTTGTACACTTTTTATTTTTTTCAGTTTAACATTCTTCATTCTTCCACTGGGTAAGTATATTAGTTCTTAGGCAATACTGTGCTTTGGAACCTCGACACTTCGGAACTTCGGCAACTTCAGCACTTCGGAACTTCGACACTTCAAAAATTCGATAATTTCGAAACTTCGACAATTCGGCAATTCATCTATTCAGACATTCGGAAGTACCAGAATGTCTGAATTTCCCGAAATTCGTCCGAATTCACATTCGGACCGAAACGAATTATACATGTCTAGCTTGCATGGCATCGTCAATTTTGGCATATTGCAGTGAGAACTACTCAGCGGGTATGAGAGAGTAGATGCTGGGAATGGAGGAAGAATGAGGTGCAGAGAGGTCAATAATCATAGAAATATAGAAACATAGAAACATAGAATGTGACGGCAGATAAGAACCATTCGGCCCATCTAGTCTGCCCAATTTTCTAAATACTTTCATTAGTCCCTAGCCTTATCTTATAGTTAGGATAGCCTTATGCCTATCCCACGCATGCTTAAACTCCTTTACTGTGTTAACCTCTACCACTTCAGCTGGAAGGCTATTCCATGCATCCACTACCCTCTCAGTAAAGTAATACTTCCTGATATTATTTTTAAACCTTTGTCCCTCTAATTTAAGACTATGTCCTCTTGTTGTGGTAGTTTTTCTTCTTTTAAATATAGTCTCCTCCTTTACTGTGTTGATTCCCTTTATATATTTAAATGTTTCTATCATATCCCCCCTGTCTCGTCTTTCCTCCAAGCTATACATGTTAAGATCCTTTAACCTTTCCTGGTAAGTTTTATCCCGCAATCCATGAACCAGTTTAGTAGCCCTTCTCTGAACCCTCTCTAAGGTATCAATATCCTTCTGAAGATACGGTCTCCAGTACTGTGTACAATACTCCAAGTGAGGTCTCACCAGTGTTCTGTATAATGGCATGAGCACTTCCCTCTTTCTACTGCTAATACCTCTCCCTATACAACCAAGCATTCTGCTAGCATTTCCTGCTGCTCTATTACATTGTCTGCCTACCTTTAAGTCATCAGAAATAATCACCCCTAAATCCCTTTCCTCATATGTTGAGGTTAGGACTCTATCAAATATTCTGTACTCTGCCCTTGGGTTTTTACGTCCAAGATGCATTATCTTGCACTTATCCACATTAAATGTCAGTTGCCACAATTCTGACCATTTTTCTAGTTTACCTAAATCATTTGTCATTTGGCTTATCCCTCCTGGAACATCAACCCTGTTACATATCTTAGTATCATCAGCAAAAAGACATACCTTACCATCAAGACCTTCTGCAATATCACTAATAAAAATATTAAAGAGAATGGGTCCAAGTACAGATCCCTGAGGTACCCCACTGGTGACAAGTCCAAGCTTCGAATATATTCCATTAACTACAACCCTCTGTTGCCTGTCACTCAGCCACTGCCTTACCCATTCAACAATATTGGAATCCAAACTTAAGGATTGCAGTTTATTGATAAGCCTTCTATGTGCAACAGTGTCAAAAGCCTTACTGAAATCTAGGTAAGCAATGTCTACTGCACCACCCTGATCTATAATTCTAGTTACCCAATCAAAAAAATCAATAAGATTAGTTTGGCATGATCTCCCTGAAGTAAACCCATGTTGTCTCTGATCTTGAAATCCATGTGTTTTAGATGTTCATCAATCCTATCCTTTAACATGGTTTCCATCACTTTCCCCACTACTGAAGTAAGGCTTACTGGCCTATAGTTGCCCGACTCCTCCCTATTACCTTTCTTGTAAATGGGCACAACATTCGCTAACTTCCAATCTTCTGGGACTACTCCTGTTAACAATGATTGATTAAATAAATCTGTTAATGGTTTTGCTAGTACCCCACTAAGCTCTTTTAATAGCTTTGGGTGTATTCCATCAGGTCCCATTGACTTATTTGTCTTTACTTTTGACAGTTGAAATAGAACCTCTTCCTCTGTAAACTCACGTGTAATAAATGACTCATTTATCCTTTTTCTCAACTGAGGTCCTTTTCCTTCATTTTCATCTGTAAATACAGAACAAAAATATTCATTGAGGCAGTCAGCTAGACCTTTATCCTCTTCTACATACCTTCCTTCTTTTGTTTTTAATCTAACTAATCCTTGTTTTACTTTTCTTTTCTCATTTATGTATCTAAAAAATGTTTTATCCCCCTTTTTTACTGACTGTGCTATTTTCTCTTCTGTGTGTGATTTGGAAGCTCTTATAACTTGCTTAGCCTCTTTCTGCCTAATCTTATAGATCATTTTGTCTCCCTCACTCTGGGTTTTTTTATAATTCCTAAATGCTAACTTTTTGTTTTTAACTATTTTGGCCACATCTGCGGAGTACCACAGTGGTTTCTTGAATTTTTTGCTTTTACTGACAAGCCTAATGCAATTTTCTGTTGCCTTCAATAGTGCAACTTTTAAATAATCCCATTTTTCTTGGACTCCATTTAAATTGCTCCAGTCTGATAATGACTCCTCTACCCATATTCTAATTTTAGAAAAGTCTGTTTTTCTAAAGTCTAAAACTTTTGTTTTTGTGTGGTGTGACTCAGTCACTGTTCTTATATTAAACCACATTGACTGATGATCACTGGATCCTAAACTTTCACCTACAGTAACATCTGATACCAAATCTCCATTTGTTAACACTAAATCTAGTATGGCCTCTTTACGAGTTGGCTCCTCAACAACTTGTTTTAGAGACAATCCCAGTAGGGAGTTTAGAATATGTGTGCTCCTGGCACAAGTAGCTAATTTTGTTTTCCAATTTACATCAGGAAGATTAAAGTCACCCATGATGATAACTTCCCCCTTCATTGTCATTTTAGCTATTTCCTCAACTAGTAGATTATCTAACTCTTCAATTTGTCCTGGGGGCCTATAAATCACACCTACACGAGTTACTGTGTGATTACCAAATTCTAACGTAGCCCAAACGGACTCTATGTTTGCCTCACTAACTTTTATTAGGCTAGATTTTATGCTATCCTTCACATACAAGGCCACCCCTCCCCCTTTCTTGCCTTCCCTATCTTTCCTATATAAAGAGTACCCTGGTATTGCTATGTCCCAGTCATTTTTCTCATTGTACCATGTCTCAGTAACAGCGACTAAATCTACACTATCAGTTGCCATTATTGCCACAAGTTCATGGATCTTATTCCCTAAACTGCAAGCATTTGTAGACATGACTCTAAGCTTATCATTTTTTAACACACTTGCTACAGGCACCTTCTGTCCTTGTTTTGGGGGACAATTGGATTGATGTTTTATCACCCTTTTGCCCCCCCCTCCTAGTTTAAATACATCCTAGCAAAACCTCTGAACTGCTCACTGAGAACATTTGTTCCCTTTTGAGAAAGATGCAAACCATCTTTTTTGTACAGCTTATCTCCATTCCAAACAGAGCTACCATGAGAAATAAAGCCAAATCCTTGCTCCCGACACCATTCACCAAGCCACAAATTAAAGTCCCTAATACGCATCCGCCTGTCGTTCTGAGTGTTATGCACAGGCAGAACTTCAGAGAATGACAGTGTGGAAGCAACCTGCCGTATATCATTGGCAAAAACACTAAAAACTTCCTTAACCTCTGAAACCTCATTGCAAGCCAAGTCATTTGTCCCTAGATGGACAAGTACATCCAATTCCCCTTCCTGCTTTGCTTGCTTAACAATATTACAGATACGTCTCCTGTCTCTGTGAGCAGTAGCTCCGGGAAGACATCTCACAAGACCACCATTGTCCATCTCCACACCTCTTATAATGGAATCACCCAACAACAACTGCTTTTCTATTTTTTTAAAATCAAACGTTTTTTATTGGAGTGTTTGTGAATGGCTACCCCGATGGGGTTGGTACTCCAAGATGAAAATGGTGAAGACGAGAAAGAGCGGATTATGAAACCAGCCTTGATTTCCGTGGACAGAAGGTGGTCCACCATAAGCGGGTCATTGGATGCAGATAATAGGTTAGGGCATTCGAGTGTACCTTTTGGGATGGCAATAAGGCCCGTGTGAAACCCCTGTGAGTGGCTATGCCTGATAGTGCCGTGCCAAGGGTAGTTGGCCTGTGCCGTCAGGAGCCTGTACAGTTCTGCCTTTCTAGCAGTGGCTGGAAAGGGGTACCCCTGAGTCTGAGCTCTGCTGATATTTTTGGAATGGAACAATATCTCAGGGATCTGGGGGTAGAAGGGGTGAGGGATTCCTCTGGAGACCCAGGCCTGACTGGCGTGCTGGGTATTTCGTCCAACGGCAGATCGATGATTGGAATGGATTCTTGTGACATTCTGAAAAAGGAATAATGATTTCGATAGGTAGGGTGTTATGGAGGTGGGGATGAGACCTTTGGAGAACTGGCCTGCTAACTAGTGCTGAGGCAAAGAATTTAACTAGACCCAAGTGACAGGTGGGGTCCTGCTAGTGCCAAGTGGTGGTGAGAGGCTCTACCTATGATTTTGGCCGAGAGAATTCGTGGCCACTTGAACATGGTGGTGGGATGTTGGCCTCTCGGTGACCGTAAGAGATTCAAAATGTGTGGCCATGACTTGGGGAGCCCTAGCTGAGCCCTAAAGAAGGGCGAGCGAGGTGGCTAACTATGATTTTGGTCGTGGGGCTGAACCTCTGTTTTGACCTCGCGGGACTGGTGTATTTACTTAGAGTTGCTAAGGCCAGCACCTAACCCTAAATGCCAGTTCTCTAGCCTGATGGGGCTTGTCTTTTTGGATGATGTGCTTGAACGTATGTAGATACTAACCTTGAGTATTAGTCCTATTGCTTTGGGCAAGGCACAGGAAGACTTCACTATCTATTCTTGCTTCTGAAGTGAATAGGTCCGGCCAAGGTATCCTAGGGGTAAGATAGATGCTAGTGGGCCTGAGGCATGCCACTGGTATGCCTGGTGTAAAAAATGTCGAACGTGTGGATAGGTGTGTATCAATGATACTGTAACGTAAGAACCTGTGTAAGCTGAGGCACCTGAACGTTGGACCGTAATTTGAGACAATTGTGAACGGTTTCTCCGCGACCTATTATAAATCTTTTACTGCAATACTGCTACCATGGCTGTCAAAAGCCATCAATGCGATTACAGATGGAGGGACTCTAGGGGCCGAATCTTTGGCGGCAACCATAACGGTCATTCCAAAACCAGGCAAAGACCCGAGGAATTGCGGAAACTATCGCCCCATCTCTCTTTTAAATGTGGACACCAAGCTATTCACAAAGGTCCTGGCCACCAGACTCCAAACACCACTCCCGGGCCTGATACATATGGATCAAACAGGTTTCATACCAGGACGTGTGGTGAGGGACAGCACCATGCGGGTTTTCGCAATCCAACACCTGGCGAAGAAAACACAACAACGGCTTCTCCTCCTCTCCACAGATGCCGAGAAGGCATTCGATCGGGTACAATGGCCATTCATGATAGCAACATTGAGGGAAATGGGCTTGGGGCAAACATTCCTCACATGGGTTCAAGCCCTCTATCGCAAGCCTTGGGCAGCGGTCAGGGTCAATGGTGCGCTTACAGAAGACTTTCAGATTACGAAAGGCACACACCAGGGGTGCCCCTTGTCCCCCTTACTTTTCACCATGACCCTTGAGCCCTTTTTACAAATGATCCGACAAAACCGGGATGTTACAGGATTTTCCTGGCAGGGAACGACACACAAGGTAGCCGAATACGCGGATGACCTCCTATTCTTCATTAGCAGCCACAGAACCACATTACCATGTTTACTGGAGGAGTTTGAAAAATTCGTCCGGTTATCGGGTTTCAAACTCAATATATCCAAATGCGAGGCACTAAATATAACGCACCCGGAGCGCGACTATAGAACTCTAGGGACGATATTCCCTTTTACATGGTGTAGCACCAAGATGAAATATCTTGGCATCTGGATAGCTTCAGACCCGAAGGACCTGTACTCCTATAACTATATTCCCCTCCTAAACACGCTACTAACGGATATGACAAAATGGACATACCCACATATCTCGTGGCAGGGACGTGTAGCCGTCCTTAAAATGAATATCCTTCCTAGGCTCCTTTACCCCTTCCAGGCGCTTCCGCTTACCTCGCCAACCTCCTTTTTTACTAAACTGAAGTTGGCGGCTCTGCGCTATGTGTGGCGCGGAGAGCGCTCAAGACTCAAACATGACACATTATGCCTACCCAGACACTACGGAGGGCTAGCTCTCCCAGATTTTAAAAAATATTATCAAGCTACAGTACTGCAACGAATACTTGAATGGCACACGATCCCTGAACACAAACAATGGATAGCCCTGAATGCTGAAGGAAATGAGGCAGCCCTACAATCTGCCATTTGGGACACAAAGACGCAAACCCTAGGGCAGAGACTAGAGGACACAGGGCCGGTGGTCCAGACATTACACAGCTGGAACCTAATTAGAGAGCAAAATCATATATCTCCAACCCAGAGCTCTCTACTTCCGATTACTTATAATCACAAACTGGGGGGGGGACTACCTGCTGGGGCTTGGCCCTTCTCAGAGGATCGCGGATATATTCCTATACACACAGCTTTCCAGAATGGGGGGTTACGACCCTTGGACTCACTATTGAATGGGGGACCTCGCACCATGCTGGCAATACTCCGATACTTACAATTGAAACATTTTTACGACACACTCCACAATAGAGACCGCGTGCATCGAGACCTCACATGGTTTGAGGAATGCTGCGCGACGGGCACTGCGACTACTAGAATGATTTCTACATTATATCAGCACCTCTTAACTGGACATTTGAATGAACATGATTTGTTCCGCAGACGGTGGGAATTGCTATTGACGAAACAATTCACACAACAACAGTGGGACAAGGCTCTACTGTGGCATTACAAGAGCTCTATTAGCTCAGGCTTCCAGGAAACAAATTAAAAACTATTAACAAACTGGTATAGAACCCCATCATTGCTGCACAGAATATTCCCAACGATACCTCCAATGTGTTGGAGATGCTTGGCGGAGCAGGGCACCACGATGCATATCTGGTGGGATTGCAGCAAAATCTCCTGCTACTGGGAAATTATAAGATCTACCATACAGGACATACTAGGGGAAACGACCGAATGGACACTCGAATTGGCTTTGCTTCACATATCACCAATGTCAATCTCCCAATATAAACGCTGGATTCTGCGACACCTCCTGAATGTGGCCAAAGCGAAAAAACCTGGAAAAAACCTGTCACAACCCACAAAGAGGAATGGATGCGCAGGGTGGAGGAGATACAGGGGGCTGAGGCGATACATGCATCTCTCACAGGTAGGACTGCCAAACATGTGGAAGCTTGGATGCCATGGTTCGCGCATGCCTCGGGGGGCCTGTAGGCAGGGGGTCGCTGGGGGGGGAGGGCGGGGGGGATCAGGCTGGGGGCACAGCGGGGTGGGGTGTCCACCTGGATACCTCCCTCCCAACCATTCTTTCCTCATCTCCCTCTCTGTCACCTCTGACCTACTCTTTCACTACCCTGCACTTCTAATCGATCAGACATCTATCATATCCTTACACCCACCCTGGACACCATGTCTCCAAGACTATATAAGTATGGACACAAACACAACACCGGACCCATACGATGTACTATGCACAACACGTGCACACTCTAAACGAGACCACTCATCCACTTTACGCTTTTATTACCCAAAATCAGGACGTGAGACTACCCACCGAAACTTAGGGGAGACGACTCCTCCTCATACTGGCCAAATACCGGTTCTGGTACACTGCATCGCGACTTTCGACAGAAAAATACCTCAGGAGACAGGGACTGGGAGAACGGTAGGACTCAGACCTACACCTGTCTCACTAACATCTGACACGGTGTGGTAACTCCCACACATTGATATGCATTCTGACGGTACAACGGGACAAACAATACTTTGCTCTTCTGGACAGAATGCAAATAACCCTTATGATAGCTACCATAGTCCTTGATACCGACTGATGCTGATACAGGCTTCGACTAATCAACTGACAATTACAATAAAGCCCCAGGCGATACCTGATATAAGGCATGCACATGAGTTTCATTGGGAGCTAGTTCTGAAACATTTAAAGGACCGATTATATGTACTTTCTAAATGGACCTGCGAGTCCGCCAGACAAATGTTCTGCTTATTCTGTAATGACCAATCTTTCAATAAAATAAAAGATTTTAAAAAATAAAAAAAATTGTGAAATTTAAATGATAAGAAGGTGGAGTGAGGCCTTAAGGAGAAACATAATTGTAGTGAGTAAGATTAACAATACCTGGTACTGAAATGCAGGATATCAGGTAGGCTGTTGGTGCCTGATGGCGTAGAACTTGTCGAAACTGCGGTAATGACGCAGGTCTAAGTAATGACACGTAGAAATGAGAGACAAGCAATGTACCGTTAAGATTAGTAGTACCAAAGCGGTGTAGGTTTAGTAGGTGATTGTTGTTGAAATCGTAGTGAAGGATATTTGCCGTGACCCAATCTTGGGGGGTGGGTAGGCCTAATGAGGCCGTGGAGGCTGAATGAGGCCTCGAGGGGAAGAAAAATACAACTGGTAAATCTTTCTTACCTGATACAGTAATGCAGGATACTGGGATAACACTTCCCGGAGACTGTTTGAAGGAAATGTAGTTGAGCCTAAAATCATACGCATACCAAGTATAAGGAACCAGCATATAAGGTTTTAGGAAAACAGAGATTTTGCAATCGTGCTTATGGTCTGTAATGAGCCTGGTGAAAAGGAACCGTTAGAGCTTAACCTATGACATGCTAAAACAAAGATAAAGACGTAGTGTAAGGGAGAGAACTTTATGCAGAAAGACTAGTCTTGTGAATTTAGGGAAAGGAAATGAATTTATGATATGCGAGACTAAGTTCCAGTGGGAGTAAATAATCGTGCCGAGTGGTGTATTTAGTATAGCTTTACTTATTTAGTGATTATGACCTGACCGTGCCTTTAAGAAGATTTTCCATGTGTAAAAATGATGTGTCCCATAAATTTACATGACCATAGCCGAGGAATAATGAAAAACAGATGTAATATTTTAACCAGTAGTAACTGATGAAAAAGTGAAAGGTGGAAAGTTCTTTCGTTTTAACGAATGACAACGAAATTCGTTTAGTAACAGATTACTGAATTTAAACATTAAAGCCTCCTGCGTTCGGCTAGAAACAAACGAACGGAGAGGACTTTAAGCAGAAAAGAAATACCTTGGTCGGTTAATGGACCGCACGAAAGAATAAACGAAAGCCATGTACATTGTTGTTTAAACCGTACGAAATTATACCCTATGTTTTTAGGCCCGAACTTGGGAAATAGCTATCTACTGGTATAGAGAAGACAAACAGCTTGAACAGCAAAGGTAGGAGTTTAAATAGGGGTCATAACTGCTCCCACAAATTCAGGCCAAATGGCCTTTTAACATATATATAGAAGGCATATGCCTGTAGTTGTGGGAGGGATTTAAGGCCTATATAAACCCAGCAAACCCCAGGCTTACCTGTCTTCATCGATTCCGGAAATTCCGCCTTCATTTCCGCTCCACGCTGACCTCTGACGTCATTTTCCCGCGACGCTCGGAAAGAACGCTCAGGAACTCACACGCCAAGCTCAGTGAGTATTCACACGAACGGGGTCCATTCGGCAGTTTCCTACGCAAAACTGTAAGTCCATTCACCCTTTCACTTTCGAATACAACTCATGCACGCAACTGTCATTCGCATGAAAATTCGACAGGGGGGTTTGCCCAATCGGTCTTTTACTATCAGGTTTCTTAATTTGCCAATCAGATTGTATGCAGAAAATGTGAAATATTTTCAGACCAGCCTCTTTTTAGTAGACTACGGAGAGTTATTAAACCGCTTGTTGTTAAAGTGAGCATATGTTCTGCAATCATCAAAAATTTATATGTACCGCCAGTAAACTAATTATGCATCATCCTGAGGATACGAGTACAGAGCATTGTTAATCCACTTGCACACCCGTTG